>JAKUCM010001385.1:0-146820 GCA_023374145.1 Lepidium sativum | reverse complement strand
CTATTCCTTGCATTCGATGCAAGCATCAGACGTGTATGATGAAGGTTGTTGTTGTGGATGAAACGTTTTTACAAGGAAAATATAAAGGGACTCTTCTCACGGAAACAATGCAAGACGACAATTTTAACATTTTCCATATGGCTTTTTGTGTGGTTGATACTGAAAATAATGAATCTTGGGAATGCTTTTTTAGGAAACTCAACCGCGTCATTCTTGATTATCAAGAGTTGGCCATCATTTCAGATAGGCACATATCAATATCCTAAGAAATAACAAAAGTGTATCCGCTTGCCACTCGGGGGTTTGCACTTACCATTTACGGGAAAATATTTTGTCAAATTTCAAAGGAGGAGTGTCCTTTAAACTTTTAAGAAGGTTGTAATTTCATATAGGCGTGACGAGTTTAATACAATCTCCGGTCAAATAGAGATACTAGATCGAAGGCTATATGAGTATTTTTTAAGGATATACGTTTTTTGTGGAGTCGTGCACATCTTCTAGTGAATATATACAATTTCATCATGTTAATCATAGCAGAATCTATCAATCACGCGATAGCTGAAGCGCAAATTTTCCCTATTGTGCAGTTTATAGATGCCACTAGGGCAATGTTAACATGGTGGTTCATGAAGAGAAGGGCAAAGGCAGCAGCAACAACGACCATTCCCACAACACCAATTAAAAAACTTCTAAAGATATAGCTTGGTGATATGTTCATATTTTGATAACTTTAATTTCATTTTTAGGTAGATTTGCATCCTCATTCATAACATTTTATACATTTTAGAGTCCCTTAGGTGCATTTTTGTATACATCATGCATTTGGAGACACTTAGGGGTAAAAGAGCTGGATTTGGAGCATTTTGACATATAATTGGCAAAATGACTGCAAACCTGAGTCTAAGGCGTAGCACCTAAACTGAAGACCTTGAAGGCCTGAAAATGCATAGACTCGCCAGCCCAGCTCATCCCCCATCTCGCCTGCACACCGGCGAGTGCAGGCTGAATGTTGAGGCTCGCCAGACCAGCTTGTCTCCACAGCTCGCATGCACCCCCGGCGAGTGTAGGCTGAATGCTGAAGCTCGCCTGCTTCAGCTCGCCTGCACCCCCCGACGAGTGTAGGCTGAATGCTGAAGCTTGCCTGCTTCAGCTCGCCTGCTCCAGCTCCTTGTGACCCTTGAAGCCACATGAAGAGAATCCAGTAAAACCTGAAGCTCGCCTGCCCAGCTCGGCAGTATGGACTCGCCTGCACCACTCAAGCAGCACCCACCAGCTTCTTTATTTTAACACGTCCTTGTCTGATACTGACTCGGATTAGGGTTTTTATGTTTTGGGGATCTTTAAATACCCCTTAAGCAAAAAACGCAAAAACAACTTTTACCCTAGCTTTGAACAATCTTTTAATTCAACAAAGTGTTTTCTCTATTTTTCTCTTTGCCTTCTTGCTTACTATTTTCTTAGATCTAATTTAATGTGCTAAGAATCTGAAAGAGTTAAGCCTATTTTCTTCTTCAGTTTTAAAAGCTCTTTCTAACTATGTCTCTTACTGCAAATTATGGGTTTGTGTTCAATACCATGAGTGAGTAGATCCTTAAGGGTCTTTTGAGGAGGAGGGTAGATCTAGATCTGATTCTGGGTTTTTAGATTGTCTAGGTGTTTGATGTGTAGATCTAGCTTTCTGTTTGAGCTTAGTGCTAGTTTCATCTTGATCACATGAGACTTGATCCGCTGGAACCCCAGATCTGAGAAGTTTTAGGGTTCCAAGCTTAGGTGCAGTTAGGGCAAGCATTCATATCCCAAGAGGTTGGTTGTTCAGGTTGTTAGTTGGTTGATTTGAGAACTTGTTCATCCTGCCAATCTGCTGAGAAATCTCCAAAGAGATTTGGGTTAAATCTCTGCAGGTTGAGATTTTATGTTCATGAGAATGGCTTGTTTACCCAGTTTATGTGTTTCTCCACGTAGATCTTGCTTAATAGGTTGCTAGACAAGCTTAGGAACCTTTAGTCAGACCGAAATTACTGACCTTTCTTCTTCATGACCCTGCTTTAGCCCTCTGATTTTTGAAGTTCATATCCTGTTTTAAGCTGTTTGCTCTGTTTTTCTATTTACTTTATTTATGCCGTTGTTGCTTGCTTTTCTTGACCTAACCCTAGATCTTGTTGCACTTGAACTATATTGGATTATCATATCCCTTGTGTTAGCACCACACTTTGGTTCGATACCTATTGTACTGCAATATATTTGACTAACAAGGGTGAAATTCTTGTTATCACTTGATAAAATTTGGTAGATTTTAGTAGAGTTTGGAAGATCTTGGATATTTGTGTAGTAGAGTTTGATAGAGTTTAGTATATCATTGATATATATGTAGTAAAGTTTGATAGAGTTTGGTAGAGTTTAGTAGACATAACTGTTTTTCTTTTTTGATCATGTAGAATACACTCCTATAAGCCATACAGTACAATTTGAAAAACAATGATTTGCATCAAGTTGTTGTCACATGATCGACCTCCTCAAATTTTGTTAATTTGATGGAGAAAATGTGCTCTTGCAAAAGATTTGACGTGTATAGAATACCATGTGTGCATGACTTAGCCACAACAAAACGATGGTAACATTCGGAGATCGAGCTCACAAATCCTTACTATTATACGAGTTACTTGTACCATGCGTATGTCAAATGTGTGATGCCAAGAGATACAACACTTCCAATACCTAAAGAGGTGGCTACTAAAGTTGATTTATCTCCTATTGTACGTAACCAAACTGGTAAGCCAAAGAACTTGCGGATGAAAGGTTGGTTTGAATGCTCATTAGAAGCAAAGCACCCAAGGAAAGTGACGACTTATACGTGATGTAAAGGTGTAGGACATAATGCTCGAACATGTAGAGCAGACGTCTAGTTTTATTTTATCGCATATTGTAAATCTACCAAACTCTATTATATATGTTATGTGTCAACCAAAAGTTACATCTAAATCTTTTCCGTTTACCTTATGATAGTGTAAGCCTTCTTTTAACCCGTTTCCGCATCTCCGGAGCAGATACATAACTATCCTCACACAATGCATCATAGTTTACCAGGATCTACCAAACTCCACCATAACACAACAACATACTTCATAAAAGTCAACCAAGCTCTACCAAGATCTACCAAATTCTATTATCCATGTTATGTGTTAAGTCAACCAGAACTACATACAAATCTTTTCAAACTCTACCTTATGATAGTGTAAGCTTTCGCCTTTAACATGTTTCCGCATCTCCGGAGCAGATATGGAACCATCCTCACACACTGCACCGTAGTTTACCAGGATCTACCAAGCTTCACCATAACTCAACCACACACTTCATAAAAGTCAAACAAGCTCTATCAAGATCTACCAAACTCTATTATCCATGTTATGTGTAAGGTCAACCAGAAGCTACATCTAAATATTCCAAAACTCTACCTTATGATGGTGTAAACCTTCGCTTTAACCTATTTCCGCATCTACGGAGGAGATATGGAACCATCCTCACACATTGCATCGTAGTATACCAGGATCTACAAGCTCCATCATAACTTAACCACACACTTCATAAAAGTCAACCAACCTATACCAAGATCTACAAAACTATATTATATTTATTATGTGTAAGGTCAACAAAAAAATACATCCAAATCTTTTCAAACTCTACCTTATGATAGTGTAAACTTTCACCTTAACCTGTGATATGATCATGGAAAACAACAAGGAAGCTAAGGAGAACTTGGAGCTAAGCAATGAAGATCACGAGAGAGCTTTGGAGATTCCAGTCGGTCTATTTACAAGATCACGGGATAAACAAACCAAGGAGGGCATTTGTGGATTTATTCAAGACCTTTTGGACAAATAACAACATAAAGAATCCATTGGACTTTATACTTGCCAAGTCCAAACCACTTTAAGCCTTCTACAAGTCCAAAAGAAGTCCTTTAATCAAGTATTAAAGTTCAACCCATGAATAGTAACGAATTTGGAAGACTAAAAGATATTTTGGAGGCCAAAAGTTCAAGAGTCCTTCTCATTGAAGTCATAATAAATTATGACATTCACTTGTCATTTACTTAGTAGTCTTTACTCTTCATATTTAAGACATTCAATAAGTTTAGAGGAATCTAGAGAGTCTTTTCTTTTCTTTATAAACTCATGTAATTCTCATTTGTGAGGATCCAACTTTTTTTATCAATAAATTTGATAGTGATTCTCTTTTGTTCTTTGTGAACTTTTCGATCTTTCTTGGTGTGTCATATCCAAGGGATCAAACTGGTTTATCAAGTGATTTCCATCACACTTGTGTGGCCATTCCTAGCCATTGGCATGAAGGGGCGAGTTGAAATAGCGACAATCTTTGGTTTAATATACTAAAGGTGGGGGCTACTCTAGCCAACATTATGTGGTTCCACCACCTTACTTAATTGAAGGCAAGTTGAAACAACAACAATCTTAGGTTTGATATACCTAAGGTGGGGTTGCTCAAGTTCTTTGAAGACCAAGGACTATCACTACAACTTGGAGTGACGATTCCTTCGGGATTCCGCATTAACCTGTTTCCGCATCTTCGGAGCAGATATGAAACCATCCCTCAAGCATTGCATCGTAATTTACCAGAATCTACCAAGCTCCACCATAACTCAACCACACACTTCATAAAAGTCAACCAACCTCTACCAAGATCTACCAAATTCTATTATCCATATTATGTGTAAGGGCAACCAGAAAAAATAGATCTCATCAATTGGGATGAAGCGTCTATGTGTCATCGATTTGCGTTTGAAGCTTTAGATAAAATTTTGAAAGATGTACTTTCAATGGTAGATCCAGATGCAGAAAACAAACCCTTTGGTGGAAATACAATGCTTCTTGGTGGTGAGTTTAGACAAATTTTTCCAATAATACAACACGGCACAAGACAAGACATTGTTATAACAATAATCAACCGTTCATATTTATGGAACTATTGCTTTATATTTACTCTCCATAAAAATATGAGGTTGCATCAAACAGAGAAAGATTTTTCAAAATGGCTATTAGGTATCGGTGATGGCACAACACCTAAACCGGCAAAATATGTAACCACAAATGATATTAGCAAATAGAAATAGACAACAATCTCCTCTTACAAAACAACGGAGATCATGTGGAATGCATTGCAAAATCTAC
This sequence comes from Lepidium sativum, assembly GCA_023374145.1. Taxonomy (NCBI): domain Eukaryota; kingdom Viridiplantae; phylum Streptophyta; class Magnoliopsida; order Brassicales; family Brassicaceae; genus Lepidium; species Lepidium sativum. Next base: position 141,634 of record JAKUCM010001385.1, on the reverse strand, counting down.
ATATCAAGATTTCGAGGTTCATTTCAAAGACAAGGATTATTTAATTGAGCGAGTAACTACAAGAAACAAGACGGTAGACAAAGTGAGTGACTACATGTTTTCATGCCTAAAGAAAGAGCAAAAAGAGTATTTTAGTTTTGATAGCATTAGTGATGATGGAGAAGAAGTGGCCAATCAACATTTTCTTTACCCCACAGAGTTTTTGAATACACTCAAATTTTCAGGTAATTCAAATCACAAGCTACATCTCAAGATATGTGCACCAATTATGCTACTAAGAAATATAAATCAACGAGAATGAATTTGCAGTGGTACAAGGTTAATAATAATTCGCCTAGGCATGAGGATTATTGAAGTCAAAATACTAATTGGAGCTCATGTGGAAAACAAGTTCTTATTCCTCGCATAAGTCTCACTCCACTAGATGTAAAATGGCCTTTCAAATACGTCAATTTCCTATACGAGTTTGCTATGAAATTACTATCAACAAAAGCCAAGGACAAGCTTGAATAAAGTTGGTTTATATTTGCTAATTCTAGTATTCTCTCATGGACAATTATACGCTGCACTATCAAGAGTGACTACAACTGCAGGACTTCGGATTCTAAACACTTGGACAAAAAAACTACGATGATAGTGATCGACAAAACATCGTATATAAAGAGGTTTTTAACAACATATGATCTTTAGACATAAATGAAAATTTGACTTTGAAATATGTTATGTTTTTCAGATTTTTTTGTCATTTATTGAATTTCGAGATCTATAATATTGGTATTAAAATTTAAAAAAAAAACTAATGTAGTTCTGGAGAAATATTACTTATTTCATTAGATATTATTATTCTGTATGTATGTGGTTTTCTATACACTATAGTCATATATTAGAACTACTTAAATTAAATGCCCATAAACGTCATATCCAAAAAATTATAGTTAAGGTCCACGTTGAAGAAAAATTTACTAGTACTTTGTATTAGACAAGCAATCAAAGATTAAATTAAATAATACGAGACAGTCTAAAACATACTAGAAAAGTGATTCAGCAATATAAGTTATTAAGACACAAGTAAATCGGTAAATTACCGGTTATATGCATCACTCTTTCTAAATTATCCAATATACTCAGTCTCTTGAAAATACAAAGAAAACTAAAAAGGTGAAAGTTTTAAATCAGAGAGAAATTAACAGTCTCAAAGAGTGAATGGCTAAGATAGACAAAAAATCACCAAAACAATTATATATAGTTAGGATATAACGTTTCTAAAAAATCAAAAGCTTAAAGTAAATGACATTTGGAGCTTCCAAATAAAACAATACTATTAAACTCATGATCTCACATGAATATAGTTCATGATAATTATGAAAAAACTCAAAAAAAATGTACCTGGCTTTTGAATCATTTTTTTGAAGCTCAATGGACTGATGCAATGTCACCACATTTGTTGATCTGAAAAAAATTATTATAGTATTCTCTATATCAGTACAAATGTCTTTATGAGAAAACACAAAAAATAATTTTACCAATAAAACATGAGCCCAATCGTAAAACCCGACATTTGACCCATAAATCACACAAAACATATGTCCACAAATAATGTTTGGTTCACATATTCTTTAAAAGAAATCAATAAAATTCATGAATAAACCAATCAAAAGAGGATATGACTTTTTCCTTATGGACTCCAAGAAACCAATTAAAATTCAATCAGAGTAGCTTCTCAGAGGAAGAAATCTGCACTAAATTCATTAGAGATTCTAAGAAATGACAGAATGCTCAAAAAAAATAAGCAAACGAAAATTATATCAAGAAAAGCTTTGAAACAAACTCGATAGTCCCAAATAAAACTACTCACGGTTTTACCTGTAAATGTGATGCATATTGGAACTCCTCATCTGAACAAGCACGATTTGGGTACATAATCATATATCTAGGTCGGATTATCATTTCAATCTCTCATAGGTATGTGTGTTTGTGACTCCCCTCTTCTTGTTGAAGCTTTAGGCAAGAGAGAAGTGATCTACTATCTCAAGAATATAAAGGCATATCTTCTGCTTGGATGGAATTTGATAATCAAAAGTCCAAAATCATCACACGATATGAAGAATTAGAGGCACATCTTTCAACCAGATTTTTCTCTAAATTTTATTTTCATGCTACTATTCTGATAATCCACAAACTTATGAGTGGCTAAATGGACCTTTCACAAACTTTCTTATTACATGTAGGCCATGTGGAAGCCATTAATTTAATGAATGAATGTTTGTTGCACAGATACAATAAGAAAGAAGTGTTGCATCGATGCCTACACATTTTTGTCCAAACAATTTAACTTCAATCGGTTTATTGGGTAAAATCATTTTAAGTCATTGAAATGCCTAAAGTATGATCTAATATATACTTTAGCCTTTTAGAGATTGTTTCTTAATAATTATTGTATTCTTTAAAATAGTTCAATAATAAAAACCTAAATTCTATTGTTTCTGAAATTGTTTTAAAAATTTAACACCAAAATTAAATAATCATTTTCTATATTATTTCGATAGTAGAACTTTAAGAACTAATTATCAAAATCTGAGTAACCGAACATTAACATAATTTTTTGGTTTGTATTTTTTCACACATAATTTTCATTTATTTTATTATCATTTCAAATATTAAATCTCTACAAAATAAATATATCTAAAATTTATCTAAGTATTAATTTAATTTTATAATTTCTATATATATTGTACTAAAAATATTAAAATTTAAATACATTTCTAAAACATTATTTATAATATTAAAAGTATGTTAAATATAATTTTTTTTAATCCGTGTATTGCATGGGTCTATATCTAGTTATTTATGTTTTAAAGATTATTAAATTGCTATAACTAACTTATGACCACCTTTCACCATTTCATTTCTAAAAACCAACACAATTTAATTCAATAAATTTAATTACTAAAAAATCAAGATTCGAATGTTGTTTTGCTTTGCAATATTTGAACGTTTAATGAGTGTCTAAAAATAATCTTTGGCCACTATATATACATATATATATATATCTCAATTATATTTACAACTTTCTCATTTGCGTTTAGAACCAATAAATAATATCTACAATTATCATAGCTTTTTTTGTACACTCTGTTCAAAAGATTTTCTCTTATATTATGTGTGTTCAAAATTTCATCAATCTTAAGAAAAGAGGTGTGGAAATATTATTATGTTTTTTTACTAATTTTATATAATTGTAGTTTTACATTTATAAAGTTATTGATAGTTTTTTAACATTTTTTTTTGAAAGTAAACTTCTTGTACTTGTCTAGAAAATGCAATAAAAGGTGAGTTGTTAGATCTAAATGGTTATGAACTTTTTCTTTAACCAAAATTATTTAAAGAGATTTTACCAAATGAGAATATATGGGCATTTGATGTGTTAGAGATTTTTAAGAGATATAATCGTTTCCAAATGCAACTATTGCATATAGAATTTTACTAAGTATTTATATGATTGTTGTTTCTGCAAATGGTAATATACTAAACTCTTTTCTAATTGAATTTCCAATTTAATTTAATTAGGTTTTGATCATGATCAATAGTTCGTGTTTCTTTCTAATCCGCATGACTAAATGGACTCAAGGTTGATGTTGTTGAAGTTATGCTATACAACACCAATTAAATCTGTTTTCAAGCTGTTTAAAGCTCTGCTTGTCGAGCCTTAGGCTGCTTTACTTTATTCTATTGGTAAATCAACTCTGCATTGATGATTCAATATCTTCACTCTCCCTCGTCTCGTAGCTTAGAGATATACTCTGTTTGCAAGCCACTACATTGACATTAGATTACTCCGATGTTATTCTGGTGACTAGAATCAGAGTTTTCATGTTTAGAGCATTATCAATTTTCAGTAAACAGTAACAAGTCCAGTATATTACCGAGACTGAAAACTGAGTCTATTTCAAGTGGTTAACTTTGATTCAGCTTAAGCTCCAATTGCAATCAAAATTCTCAGTGTTCAAGTTTTAAACTTTTCTTATTGTCGTCGTTTCTTCCTAGTAGTAAATGTGTAACCAACATCTAACCGGAAAAAAATTCAAAATAATAAAAACGAATTAAAGAGAATGATCAGATAGAGCTAATACGTTAGATGCCATCATTTCGGCGATCAAACCAATAGGGAACCAAAGTTCAACATTCATCATTCCATTCTCTTTTCTTAAAAACCAAATCAGAATTTTTTGAAAACAATCAGATTTTTCAATAAGAAGAAGAAGAAGAAGAAAGATCAGATAGAGCTAACACGTGATGCCATCATATCGGCGATCAAACCAATAGGGAAAACAATATTCCATCATCATATCTATTCTTCCTCTCTTATCTCTAAGAAAACTTCATAAAAATCAATTCTTTCTTTTAACAAAAACAGAAAATTGGGGAAACCCAATACCGAAACGCCAAAAGAAGAGAGCAACTTTTAAAATCTAATTCTAGCAGAGACGGTGATAATATGAGTTTGCTGAAACCTTGCTGAAGAGAGAGGAATATATACACAATTACACAGAACCGATCAAACTAGGGTTCTTTTGGTGTATCCTTACGAAAAGACGTTTCTACCCAATCACATCTTTCCAATTGACTAGTTATTTTGGGCCCAACTAAGACCACAATTTTGTAATTGTGAACCTTTAACATAAATCCACAAATGGGCCCAATTTCCGTAAGCTGCACCAATTCTGTTGCGGTTTGATTATTTTGCTTATTTAAAAACTCCAATCAAATCCAACCAAACTTAGTATTGTTTAGTTTTGTTTTAGATTGGTTTATGTTCGATTTGAATCGGTTACTTTAATTTTTTCGGTTTCATTTTATTTTAGTTAAATAAACATATAAATAATGTTTTAAAAGAAAAATATGACTAACTGTTATATCCAATCGATTATTGAAATTTATATTATATAAAAATAAGTAATTATAAAATTGTAAAATATTTAAGAGATAAATATAAAAAAATAACAATAATAATAATTTAAGTTAAACTAACTAGATGTTAATCACCTTTTATGTACAAAAATTTAGATGTTTTAACAAAAATCAAACATGTTAATATAAATATAGGTTAATAATATTTTATATATATATTATATAATAATACTAATAAATAATAAAATAAATATATTGGTTTTTCGGTTTGATTCAGTTTCAACCCGAATTGAACCAAACCATTCGGGTTGAAAGAAATTATGACTACATAGTTTGTATGTATGTACACTCTAGTTTAGTTTAGGTTGGCTTAACTTCGGTTGGTTTGATTCGGTTCAAATCGACTAAATTTCCCACCCTATTTCTACAGTGTCCACGCTTATGTATCTATGTTTTGGTACAATTTTGTTTTCGGTCATACTCTTTTTAGTCGTTATAATGATAATCCAATATGTAATTGAAGATGTCCACAGAATCTGGCTCTGAAGTCAGCTCAGTGGTGAAGGATTTGATCTTTGTTGGAATATATTTATACATTACTAGCATTTAATTAGAGGAGTAAGCTAAGAGGTCGAGGCTTCAATGGGATGATAATGGGACTTGAGGAACACTCAATTTTATTATCGTTTTTTCTATTGATAATTGAACTAACAAACTCTGAATCTATAATCCAACCTGAGGGATTTATGATTACTCGGAATCAAACTCTAATATCACTCTATTGACATGTGATTACATTGTCTGAAGGATTAAATGTATGTTCTAGGAAATAGGAACTTCTCCTTGAGATAGGTCAATGGAAGTTAGACTGCTTAATTTGAGAATAAAGATTAGTGTTCAGTCAACCAACACTCTTGAGTTGAGAAATGTTAAAACGGAATATATGATTAAATTAGGGTTTTCAAATCTAATCTCACAACCACTTACTCTTATTTAAATCATAATTTATTTTTAAACATCATTGTAGATTTATGGTTCTGTAAAGGAGAAGATATAAAAATAAGAATTTTAAGCTGCCATAGATATTGGTTTCTTTTATAAAGAAATATAAACATATGATTCATGTTGAATTGTGTTAACTAACTGTTATGCATTATGTCCCATACAAATCTATATTTTAAACAAATTGCGTCACGTCACAATGCTTAAAGTCGCTCTCTTTTTTCAGACATTAGTAAGTGTGTCTTTTGTAATATACCTATATTATAAAGTTTTATCTTTATAGCCATATTTCTCCTATTTGTCGGGATTAATTAATAGTCACGTATATTTCTTTAGTTTATCTCCTTTCTCTCCCTCCAAATACTCCATAAATTATTTTGGATATGATTACAACTAAATAACACAAAATCCAAACGTTTTAAAAACTAATGGATTTGCCCTTATAGTGTATGGCGATTTCTTCGAGTAACCTGTTGTACAGGTTCGATCCAAGCTCTATGCATCTGATTTCAATGACAATGTTCAATTTTATTACGACAAAGAAAACACATGAATTGACGTTTAAACAAGTTTAACTGGGACTTTAAATACTCCTTCTTTCTCAGGTTATCAAAAGTATTAAATTTGAACTCAGACATTTTAGTAATTGGACAGTTTCATCTTTAGCAGTTACAAACTTGTAATTCCCTAGTTCCGTTTTGTCGATTCCCTATGATGGATTGGATATTACTATTTTTTAGCCTCTGCCTATGATTGAGAGTCACACCTTGTTCAGACTCTGTAATCAAAATCTTAAATGTCTCAATCAGTGTTAATCGCTATATATCTGCATCTAGAACTTCAAATGACGAAAATGGAGAAACCTGAGTCAGCTTGGCGTTGGCTAGCCCTTAAATTTGGAACCACTGGCGTCTAGATCGAAGCAAGTAAAAGTGTAAGAGAGCTCACCACTTGAAATCGACATCTCTCATCGCGGAAATTATTCCAGACTAGTAACAACAACTACCAGAAACTTAGGGTTTACACGAACCTAGAAAGCTTCAGAAATATTCTAAAAGGAAAAGCAAATCTTACAGATTCTATTGTAATAATCAATGAATTTGTTCGCTCTTCTTCACAGCCAAAAATTGAATTGACATCTGAGATTCTTCGCCATTGGCGTCATATAATTGCAAAGAGAACTACGTCGCCGATAGCAACTGGTCTCATTGTTACGGTTTGAAGGAGCTGTAGAATAAAAGCTAGAGAAGAGAGATGAGGGAGAGGGGCTCATCGGTCGCCATCGATAATGCATCTCGAAGAAGTAAAACTAGAGAAAGGAAGAACAAAAGGAGATGGACATAAAAAATCTCTAAGTGTTAGGTTAAGTGTTTACTAACAAAATATTCTAAAACAAATAATTTACATTTATGAGCGGACATTTCATAAAAAATCAGCGGGAGTATCATTTTTTCACGGCATAACCTATTATAGCGTCTACAAAATTGTAAACGCTATGAAAATGTCACAGATAAGACAATAATAGCACAAACACATTAAATGCTATCTTGTAATGCTATAAAAACTCATATTTTTGTAGTGTCATATTTTTGTACCTGAACGTATAATTATTGTACATAATAATATATATAGAGAGACATTGAGATTATAAGAGTAGCTCCATTCCTGGCTGCTGTTAGAGGGTATCTAACTGATATTTGGGAAATAAAAAAATAATTAGTGATAATTTTGGGCACGAACCGTCTCTTATTAGAGAGGTTAAAGAACCTCTAAGAATCAGTGATGTGGTTTGTTGTGATTGGAGAATGAATTTGTAGTTGGGAAAGAAAGAATGCATGTTCGGGTTTCATTTGTTCGGTGTCGGGGAAATTTTTTTTGTCTCAGCTTCTTTTAGCGATTCAGGAACCATGTTTCGAGCCACATAGAATAACCGGCGAGTCCTCTGAGGATCATCATCTCGAGGTTTCGAAGTCTTCCCTGTAGTTGGCGAGTGGCGAGACCGGAATTTCCGAGAATCGTTGGCGAGTCTTCGAAGGATTCATCTCTGAAATCGGGTGGATTCTCTCCCATGTCGGTGGGGTTTCATCTACTCTAACCATGTAGGTACGATTTAGGGCTGTCCGATTTTAGATTTTAGGGTTCCTTGATTTTTTAATTTTTCGGGTTGTTCGACTTTAGGGTAGTTTTCGGATTTTTACTAGTTAGGGTAGTTTAACTTCACTTCCAGATTTCTATCTCTAATTTCTTCGTATGGATACGTTTAACATTTATGTGTAGTTGATTGGAAGCACACCAAAGGTGTATCTCAACAAAGTCACTGATGGATGTTTAGGTGACATTGCTGCAAAGCTTGAATCAATGGAGCCTTGTAGAAGTGTTAAGGATTTCCCAGCCAAAAGTGTATCATCTCTGTGTGTCCAAAAAACATTAATGAGCTGTGAGTCCAAAACACCTTATCTCATTCCTCAAGCTTTTCCACAGACAAGTGATTTACAATGCTCATGTATCATTGTTGTCTCTCTTTCTGTTTCTCAAGTGTACCCATATTCAAAACCCGCAACAACTACTTTATGCGTCTTCAACTACAGTGCAACCCATAGATGGAAGAGAAAGAGGTCACGCTTGAGCACTGCAATAAAAAAAGAGGCGATAAAGAAAGTATTCATAATGTGTGGAGGGAAGAGCTCTCTTCAAATCTATTGGCTGAAGGGGTCAATCGAAGCTCGGGACGATGCAAATCTCTCTGGGCATCATTTATTCAGAAATACGAGGTTATGTCTCTTGCATATTAATCCCTGGCAGTTAATTTGATATATATGTTGCAAAGATCAAGAGCTCTAAATGGCACATTGGTCATAGATAAGGCTTGTGTTTGACACAGATTGTTGTATACTTTTGACACAGCTCTAAATGGCACATTAGTTACATAAGTTGGTGATCAGTTGCTTCATGTATTCTTCTGTTTCTTTAAAGCTAAACCTAAATGTTATTTTTTGTTTTTGTGCAGTCTTTTTGCTTGGATTGGAAGGTAAATGTGAAGAAAAGCTTTACAAAAAAAATCAATTTGTTTACACTCACACTTATAAGAAGATGAAGAAGAACATTGTAAGATGTGTGAGTTATTCATTATCACATTGTCTCAATCAACCTATGTTTTCTTTTGTTTCTCGTTGCACAGGTTATTCATGATTACTGCAAACTAGAACAACAACTACCACACTTGCATGCTTACTTCGAAGAATTTTCGTATTTAATGGTGCTAGCCTCACTTGATAGCTGTCAAAATCTACACTTAATGGTTCTGGTGAGTAGCATTTGCTCATGAGCTTTCATGTAAATCACACTTGAGATTTATAATAATGGAAAATCATATCTAATGTCTTATCTAATGTAGGAAAATATTGTATATATGGAATCCAAAGCCAAGTCAGCTGCAGCAGAAGCTGATCTCTTACGTGAGGAAAAGAAGAAGTCAGTGCCAAAACAAGAAGAAAAAAACAAAAGTAAAATGGTATTGAACTCTGAAATTTCACAGCTTGTCTAGTATTCTCTGTATAACAGATAACGTCAACAATTTCTAGTATATAATTTCTGGTATTGCAGGCCCTCTTAAACACTTCTGGTGATAATGATGATAGTGGACTCGTGAAGGAATGGCAACGCTTGCAGCACTCAATGTCCTCGTAAGTGATCCAAAAAACTCTTCCTTTATTTTAATAAGTTCAAATCGTCTCTTTAACTGTCTTATAGTACATGTAAATCTATTTGATTCTTTGTGATAAATGATTCTTGCTTGTAGTCTTGTATGATATGATATGTGATTTAAATTGTGATTAATGTTTGTAGTTTTAGTTAGGTAGATAGTTGATTTAATATAACATTGAATGATTTCTCTCTATCTATTAATGGTTGATTAAGCTTCATATTCTTTCTGTCTAAGTTTTTGTTTTCTTTTCTCTTTACCTTTTCTTCTCGTTTACGTTTGCATCTCCTTTATTCACCCACACATGGATTCCATGAATCCATTTAGTGAGTCTTCTGTTTTCCAAGAACTTTTGAATAGACCGGTCCTCTTTTATCCAAAACCTGGAACATAATATATATGAGATGGATTCACCAAGTATTCGACTTGGTGAATCAGAAGCACACGTCTTTAGTAGCAAAAGGTTTGAAGCTCCAATTCAAGGTGATAATGGACGGTTGAGACGAAAGTGGACTCCAACGGAAAACATAGTTCTCATCAGTACTTGGCTCAACACAAGCAAGGATCCAGTTGTTGGTAATGAACAAAAAGCTGAAGCCTTTTGGAAGAGGATTGTAGGTTATTTTGCTGCAAATCTGAAGCTTGTGGGTCTGCAAAAAGGGAAACCAAGTCACTGTAAGCAAAGATGGTCAAAGATCAATGACGCAGTCTGCAAATTTGTAGGATGTTTTGAGGCTGCATCATCTCAGAAGTCGAGTGGTCAGAATGGCAACGATGTTATGAAGCTGGCGCATCAAATTTACTTCAATGATCACAAGTGTAAGTTTTGTCTGGAACACGCGTGGAGAGAGCTTCAACATGATCAGAAGTGGTGTAAAAAAGAGGAATCTAGAATGTCAAAGAGAAGGAAAACCAAAGAAGGTACAACACAGTCTTCAACATCTATGTCAGTTGGCCATGAAGTTGATCAATCTCGGCCACTTGGTGTTAAGGCCTCTAAAGGTAAATCTAAATGATTAGTGGTAGATGAGGGCAATGTTCTAGTTCAATTTCAGAGGATGTGGGAGATAAAACAGAAGGATTTGGAGATGAAGGTGATGCTTTCTAAAAATAAATTGTTGGACAGTCTACTTGCAAAATCAGAGTACTTTCTGATATAGAAATGACTCTTAAGAACAAACTTATTACAGAGATGTTGAGTTCGTAAATGTAGTGTATTGCTTGCTGTGTTTGCCTTTTCTTATTGCTTGTTGTGTCTGCCTATTTCGTATCGCTTGTTGTGTCTGCCTTCTAATATGTTGTACTCTGCTTTAAGTATATGTAATATGTTGTTGTTTTACTTCTAATAGATGTATGGTGCTCTCTTCTTTTAAAAACAACACTCGTAGCTTCTTCTGTTTTTTCTACTTTCCTTATCCCATTGTTTGGTAAGAACATTAAACCAGAAAGATGATAATTCAATTGGTTTGATTTCTACACAGGATTTGTGATGGCTCTTATAGGATCTCTTCTCAGTATACTAGTGGTTAGTTTTCATCATCTATCCCCTCTTTCAAGTCTTCAATATCCAAAGAACACAATCGTTATCAGGACACAACACAAACATTCTTGGATTGAACTCAAAAGTCTTATACGTAAATCTTTGTGTGGTTCAGGGAATAGTAATGACAGCTATATGCTTCATGAAGATATTAGGATAGAAAGCTACAAGAACACAAATACATAAGTTTCGCCTTTTTTGGTCTCCTCTTCTTAATCAATTGAAATAATTAGGTGAGATTAGCTTCTGTAATTTTTGTGTTATTAAGAGTAACAGTGAGTTGTGTTGATACAGATGATTCTGAGTTCAACAATTGTGGCCATTGGGTTGGTAAGTGTTGGTAAGTGGGACCTTTGGGACATATTCTTTAGTTGCAAAGAATCGGATACTTGCTTATATGTAATTCACATGTATTGATTCCTTGCTTATATGTAAAGAGTCGGACCACTTGTATTGATTCCAAACCCACTTGTATATGTAATCGGACCACTTGTATTGATTCCAAACCCACTTGTATATGTTATTAATTCATTGACACTTCCCTTTTTCTTTATATATAAATATACATTTTTGTACAAAACAACACACATCTTTCACCAAATACATTCACGTTTCTCCAAATAACTTTCAAGTTTGTCCAAATAAACATTAATTTTTCTCCAAATCCACACTTTTTTCTCCAATGAATGGCATCATCTTGCATGAAAATAATGATGAAATTATGGATGAAAAATTTGACCAATTTTTCTATCAGGATTTCAAAAATCTTTTTATTAGTCATGGAGATCGTCAAGACGCACCAAACAAAACGAGCATTTATTGAAAGAAATCGTGAACAAGGACACAACCACTTGTGCAACGATTATTTCAAAGAAGATGCAACAAACCCACATAATAGATTTCGATGACGTTTGAGAATGAACAAACACTTGTTCATGAGTATTGTAGATCGACTCTCCAATGAGGTACCATATTTTCAACAAATAAGAGATGATATTGGTAGGTTTGGCATATCTGCACTATAATAGTATACAACAACAATTCGTATGATGGCATATGGTTGTGCGGCTGATGCGGTAGATGAATACCTCCGAATTGGTGAAAGAACTGCGCTTTTATGCTTAGAACATTTTGTTCAAGGAATAATGAAGTTGTTCGGAGATGAGTACCTAAGAACCACACCAGAAGATCTTCAACGACTATTTGCTATTGGAGAGATACATGGATTTCTCGGGATGATAGGCAACATCGATTGTATGCATTGTGAGTGGAAGAATTGTCCCACCGCTTGGAAAGGCCAATATACACAAGAATCTGGTTAACCTACCATCATTTTAGAGGTCGTAGCATCGCAAGACCTTTGGATATGGCACGCGCTTTTTGGACCTCCAAGTACCTTAAATGATATCAATGTTCTTGATCGCTCCCCAATGTTTGATGATATATTACAAGGTCGAGTTCCAAAAGTAAATTACTTTGTCAACGGACATGAGTATCATTTGGCTTACTATCATTTGGAGTCTTGCAAGTTTGATTTGCTATTGCTAAAAATCATGCTCTTATATGGGATAAGGTAAAAGGAAATATTATGCGAGCGTGTGTAATATTTCATAATATGATAGTAGAAGATGAATGCGATGGGTACACTCAATTTGATGTTTCTGAAATCACACAAGTAGAAGCAAACCGAACATCCCAAGTCGATTTCACATATTCTACATATATGCCTACAAATCTTGGGAATATGATGGGCATTCTTAATCGAGATTATGATCGAACAATACATTAACAGATGAAAGATGATATGGTTGAATATATATGGCATAAATTGGCACAAATCAAAATTATAATTAGTTATTATGTAATTTCATAAGAATGTAAAATAATGTAAAATAAGTATGTTTTATATAATATATATTTATAATTTTTAACTTTATAAATTTTTCAATTAAATTTTTTTAAAAAGAATTTTATTGGGTTTCAACCAATAGAACCCAATAAAAATAAAATTTTATCTTGTGGTTTTTAACTTACAAGTTTCCATTATTTTTAACCGAAAATATTATAAAAATTTTATTTGCGATTCTTAAAGATGGAGTTGGTGTAAGTACCAAATACGAAAGTACAGTATCTGAAACGTATCTAATATACAATTAGGTGTGTGATTATCTCGCTGGCATGTCGCGATATAAATCTGAATAGATTAAAACTGAGTGGAATTCCAGACACGTGTGATGAACCCACAGGAGGTCATATGTTGTCGGGTTGACTTCGTCAGGTAAGATAGGTCTGCATCATTTTCCAACATTTTGTTTCTTTACTCAAATTTTTAGTCTAATCTCACCAACAAATATATATCATATGTAAGCTTGAACGAATGACGCTCTTTGTGTTATTTTTACATAAGTTATGTTAATCTAATTCATACTCTAGCTTTTTATATCATTAGCTGTTTCTTGATGAAAAATAAATGTGAAGCATTGAAGTTTAGCAATGGCCACTATCGAATTTCGACCCTTTTAGAATATATGGATAGAGATTAAGAGAAATATTGGAGAAAGTGGAATAAGAAGCTCGAACTTGGTTCTTGGCTTAATTAGAATTTAAGGTGGGAGAATAGGCTATAACCTAAATTGTTTTTATATATAAGGTTAATTATATATATAGTGGAATTGGGGTTACAACCTAGTTAAATTGTTCAAACTATCTAAAAACATTAAAAAAAATACTCTAATCTATTATAGATATTGTTTGTTGTGAAATTAGCACAATGTTTATTGATCAAAGTATAGTAAGATTACAAAAATAAATCCGTATTCCCGGTTTTGGATAAAAAATATAAAATTTGAATCTCAAAATGTTCCTAGAAAGAAAATAAGAAATAATATCTCATGCTTGGCATGCACATGGTCTCTTTTTGTACCCAAAAGGCCTTTGGTAATCTAGTTGACCTATCAAGTGAGCTATCATGACTTATGATTGTAACTTATGGGCCCTTGATTAGGATATCATTGTTTTGGGTGCGCCCGTTGAGCTACTGAGTGGCTAGTATACTCCTGCAAGCATTTAATGCTTACTACACGGCTACGTCTTTCTAGGAGGTAGGTGAACAACTTTGTCACGCATTAAATGCATTACAAACGGGTCGAACAAAACATAGTCTTTTATGAGGCATGCGATGTGGTTGTCTCGTACACGTCATGTGTCGCCATGGACATCACACCTTTCTGACTTAACTCCCATTAATTTTAATCAAGTACCTAAGCGTTGTGGTGTGACCTTCTGGATTTGTGGTGGGCTTGACAAAATTTTATGGGCCAATTTCTATGTGAGGTCCACCTCTTATAATTGTCCTCCAATTTGTCGTTCGTGCAAAGCAAGGAACGCGGAATGGCAAGTCATGTCTCAATATTTATGGCTTCGTTCCTACTTTACACGTAGTGTTAACTGGTATGCTCTTTAAGATGGTATATCGATGATGCTTCACGTGCTCTTTATCGAAGTGTGTCTTTGTCCGCGTGTCGCATGATGATTGTTGCGTATTTACCTTCTATTCTTAAGTGTGTCGCTTTGTTCAATGTGATTGGTGCCGATTAAGTGCACATCTCTTTGCCTTTCCTTGATTTGACGTTAAATTCTTATACTCGTTTTTTTTCCTTCTTCTGGAAGCCATTTTGAAGCTGAGCGAAAAAGGTACAAATTTTTCTCTTATTCTCCGTTTTCTCCATTTGTTGTTCTGTTTCATTTCGCAGTAGCTTTCGGTCGTAGTCATTCTCGCGATCTAAGGTCCCGTCATGAGTCTACAGAGGTTGATTCACCAGTTATTCAGTCTTTGGGCGAGCTCAAAGATTTGAGTTTGGTTTAGGGTGTTGTCGATCTGGTGTTGGGTGGCGTCAGGAGATCAACCGCGAATCGTGACCCTTTTGCTTCGGCTAGTGGCCATCAAAATATTGATAATGACGCCGTTGAAAGGATCCTATCTGATGCTTGGCTGAAGGAAGAGGGGATTCCTCAAACAGAATGGGTCGAGCTTCGGGCATGGTCAGACGGCCAGCTCCATAAGCCGTAAATGAGTATGGATGCCTCTCTTGAGAGGTTGAGGAAGGATTGTAACATTTTCTGTGGAGTCGTTATAAAGGCTCCAAAACCGCACTAAAAGTCATGGACGCCTCTCAAAAGATAAATCTGCGTGTAGGACGTGTTTAGGCACTGCAACTTATGGTTTACCCTGGCGCACTTACTATTTATGTATTGTGCACGATGTTGTGTAGCAATCTCAAGGCTTTCCTCATCTAGTATTTGAAATATTGTAGCCGCACTATTGTTGTGTGTCAAGGTGGGAGTTGAAGTCAAATGTCAGCTCTTCGAGCATTTCACAAGCCTTTGATTTCTACAAGGTATACGGATGCTCCCTTTTCTTTTTTTGCTCATCACCTGTCGTGCTCGGTCATGGGCAGCCAATATAGAGAGGTTGGCCAAACTTCGTTTTGACCATGTAGTGGTAGAGTGCCGAGTTGCTTCAGGCTGCACAACAAGAAGTTACTTCTTCGGGGTATGGTGATGTCGCAAAGTTCATGTGACATAGTGAGAGTGTTCCCAACGAGACCGGGATGGCTGCGAATCTCGAGGTCAAAGACATAGTATATATGACTGAGCCGAGGGTGTTGTGGTCGCCCTTGAGGAGTCTTTCGTTGGTGATGATCATCCCGAAGAGTTCGACGTGGAGGTGATGTGGGTTGAGGGTGAGCTTTCTAGAAAGAGGAAGTTTGCCAAAAGTAGCCAACAAGGCAAGGTCGTCAAGAAGGATGGTAGAGGAAGATGCAGTTGTTAAAGTCTTCTTCGTGTAGGGCGTCGAAGAGAGTGCATGTAGTCGAGGGTGAGAGATCTTGTTATACTGTATACTTTGACAGATCCAGCTACAGAGCTTTTCGACCAGCTTATCATCACATCGCCTCCGTTGCCGGTTGTTGCGCACCTATTATGACGAGAAGAGTATGGCAAGTTTGTTGGTGTTTCCTTCCAAGTTAGTTTCTTGATTTATAGACTCTTGTTTGACATATTACTTTTGTTGACATCTTCAACCTTTTTGTTAGATGGGCACCAGTTAAACCGCTTCACTGCATGCTACGAGCATGCATTGAAGAACCAGACCTAGATTTCTCAGATGAAGGCCGACTATAAAAACATAAAGAGTCGAGGATACATATATAGATTTGGCGGTGGCGCATGAGAAGCTGAAGGTTCAAGACGTTAAGTTGATTGCAACTACTTAGCGTATATCATTGATGGAAGAGAAGTTGCAGGCTGCTTAGGCGGACAATGACCAGGTGTTGATGCAATACAATGAGAAGTTTGCTCGACGCGCTAGAGTGAATTGAGAGGGAGGTTGAGAGGTTCCAGCGTGTCGAGGGCAAACACGAGGACAAAAGGACTCGAGGTCGTGGTCATCTGGAATTTGTGTTCCAAGAAGGCTTCGATCGGATTTTGAAAAAGATTTAGGATTTGGAGGCCGCACAGGATCCGATCTCAATATGAAGCCAAGTTAACGGGGCCGCAGATGTCGTGGATCAAATGCTGGGAGCCGGTGTCCCTTTGACAATGTGGTGGTAAAGGTCACCATGGACAACCCACTGTGGGAGCTTAAGGTCATGGAGCACCATATTACAGACCTTCTGCCCGGTGATCTTGATGTGAAGTCGCTTTGGAAAAGGTCTTTTGCGCCCTCTGATATTGCCGCGCTAGAGATCGAAGAGCCAGCTTCCTTAGAGACGTTGCGTGTTGGTGAGGTTGAAAAAGGTGTTGATGCGGCGGATGATCATGCCGAACAGACGCACGCCGAGTAGATGTCTTCCTTCCCCACCCTATTTTTTTGTGAGAACTAGATAATTTTCTGTTAAATTTTCTTGTTATTTTTTTGTGAAAACATGAGAGCGTACTTGGCTTATGTGTGGTGGGCCGTGGCTTACAAAGTAGAGGGAGTTAGCCGCTCCTTTTTTTGTTTTTCATGAAAACGTGATATCGTACTTAGCTTATTCGTAGTGGATCGCAACTTTCAAAGTTAGAGCGACTAAGCCGCTCCCTTTTTTATTTATGAAAACGATGTTAAACTCATGAGAAAACAATTAAGCGTGACGCAAGAAACACTTAAGTATGTTACAAGGAACCGAATGGAGCTACAAGAATTAATGTTGTCTCGGTCAAGAAGTAATTATTAGAAGAAACCACATGATAATTAGCTTGCAACAAAGTCACATGTCTTCCTAAAGATTAAAATGTGAATATTGAGACCACCGAAGAATGGTATCTTCTTCCTTTAAAGAGCTGTTTGAATATATTGTCCTTTTGGGTAATATTAAGTCATATGTGTATATGCACTCATATACTAATTTGTATTTATGTAGAGACAAGGACTTTCTTGTCTTTTCTATATATTCATTGTAGAACACAGTGTTAAATCGTAAAAAAGAATACACTCAATTCCTTCATAAACTCTCTCTAAATCTCGGCCTTACGGCCTCAATACACACAAATACTCTCAAATCTCCACTACTCTCACAAACTTTCATTCTCTTTATTCTTCAGATATTGCAAATTACAACAAACGCGAGATCATACTCGGCTTATAAGCGGCTAACCACAGCTTTCAAAGTTAAAGAGAGTTTGCCGCTCCTTTTTTGTGAAAATGTGATATTGTACTTGGCTTATGCGCAACGGATCTCGACTTTCAAAGTAGACAGACTTAGCTACTCCCTTCTTTTTTTGTATGAAAACACGAAATCGTACTCAGCAACATGAGTGATGATGAATTTGAAATTTAGTTTATATTAATAGTTGTGCCTGAAGGTTGCCTACGTACCTTGTGGGGGATCAAGCAAGGCCTAGTTTGATTTTCTTACAACATCTTCAAGTAACGTATCCATAATTTTGTGGTTCACTGGTGTATACATCCTTGGACTTTTCGTGTTAGTAGTGGTAATTCTTGAGTTGCAACGAGTTCCAACTTTTTGGGATCATACCTCCTTCCAATATGGCCAGTTCGAACATGCTGGGGAGGAAAATCTTGTAGATAATATAAGTCCCTTCCTAGTTTGCGCATAGCTTCCCAGTGTTAAGTACTTTCGTATTTTTGAAGTACTTTCTTATAGCGAGGTCGCCTTCTTTGAGAAGACGACAGATGATATTTTCAATACACATCTCTGAACGTCTTTTTCTTTGATGGTTGTGTATGCCTCAACTTTTACCCACTTTTTGAAGTAATCCATCATGAAGAGGTGGAAGTGTTTTTGTCTCGATTGGGGGAATGAGACAACTATATCTATCGCCCATAACATAAATGGATACGGCATGGCCTCGCCACTTGAGTCTTCAGTCGGGATGCAGATAATAGGGGCATGTCTTTGGCTAGTAGTAGCTGAGTGTCTTCACTTTTTAAGCCAATGATCATCCCCTAGAATGATTCATGCATGAGTTGTCGTGTACTTGTTTAAGGACCTTTTGGTCTTCTTCAAGGGAAACGCAGTTAGGTAGGACCCCGCAAATTATTCGATGAAAAAGATGGCCATCATTTGCAAGTATTGGGAAGCCTTTGCTCATAATCGGTGTACCACCCACTTTTCCTAGTTGGAACATTTTCGTCGGGCACATACAGGGGGATCTTTGTTTGCCAATCCTTTAATTCTTTCGTCTGTTAGGAATTTTTTTGTCCTTTGTGTGGTACATATATCTGCACAAACGATTGTGCACGGCATGATATCGGGTCTCCTTTCTAATGATTGATACTCAAAAATTTAATACTTTCAAAACGTGTAATTTAGTTAAGGAAAACTTGCTGAATTTTTTTGCGAGTTCGCCCACAACTTAGAGGTATGCGTCCATCCGCTCGTTTTTGTTTTGTAGATCCTAGAGTGTTGATTTATTACCAGTTGGAAATCTACGTGGGCGTTGAGAGACTTTGCTCCCGGAATTTAAGCTACGCCTAGGCTAGCGATAATTGCCATGTACTCGACCTTATTTTTTGTTGTAAAGAAAGAAAGTATAAAATATTGCCCAACACCTCCTTGTTTGGCGCCTTGAGTCGTTCTCCAACTTCGAGTTATATCGTTATGCCGACCCATTGATGTGTAGTGACCATGAATCTGACATTTTTGTTTCTAATTAGACGAGCTCTGGTGAAAATTATATCAGGAAATCGGTTATGACACGGGATGTGGTTGTCGTTATGCATTTATACTCGATATTATACTGGTTGAGCTCTACTGCCCACTTGTTGAGACGGCCTGGCTGGCTTGGACTATGGAGGATTATGCATAGAGGGTGCTTTGATAATACCGCAACGATGTGAAACTAGAAAAAGGGGATTAACTTCCTTGATGAGGTGACGATCGCTAGCGCCAATATTTCAGTCATCGAGTACCCTGATTTTGCCTCATCTAGTGTTTTGCATGTGTAAAAGATTGGCTTCTACTCATCATGGTCTTCCTTGACGAGCACACTACATATGCCCTTGTTGGTTTGATGAGCATGTGCTCAACACGAATCACCCAATCCAATTTAGCTCCTACTCTGACTCATCGTTCCATAAATTTTGTCTGCTCAACACAAGTCACCCAGTTGACATGCTTGATTCCTTCCTATGGAGGCGTGTCCGACATCATTAGCTCTATCGCCGTATTCAGTGTAGATATCGTGCATGTTCAGGCCAATGCAGTCTGCAAAGTTATTCTTTGTGATGAAGCATGGCCCCAACATCTTTTGGCTTCTCTCAAGGTGTATATTCCCGTCGGAGTTAAGGACTTGACTCATTGATAGTATGTCGAGGGTACTACCTCCATCATGTGAATTCATGGTGTTTCAGTGACTATATTATGTATGGTTGGGGCGTCCACGACATGGAATCGCATCCAACATTTCATCCCGGCCAAATGCACGGGAAGCTAGATCACGCCGAGCTGGTTTCATACTGAAGTCCTTCAGGTCCTTCCTATCCAAGGCTTTTTAAAATATCAATTCGACAGAACTCCCTGTATCGATCAGGATGTGAGCGACCTCAAAGTTGGCTACGATCTCTTTGGTGTCTGGGGAGCGCCTATGTGGCGTCCTCACGCTCTACTTACGCGTTTTGAATTACAGAGGCTACTTCTACCATTGTGGTTTGGGTGGGGTTTCGGGGACGAGATACAACTGTTGTTGTCCCCATTGCGGCCTCTTGGCGTGAATTTTTTGAGAAGGAAGGCTTTCAGGTTATGATATTTTACCGTGCAGTGCATGGTTCTTTGATGGAAATTGCAGTAGACCGTCCCCTTGGCGTGACTCCCAAGACGATGCCATTTGTTATTCCATCACTTGGGTCTACGGGTCAAAGGTTATGTTGTCTCTTCTTCTCCTTCTGTGAGAGTGAAGGCAGTTTGTTTTTCATGTACTCAGGACTCATATGTTGGTGTGGTGCTGCATCCCTATGATCATTGCATACCGCTTGACATCTACCGCATTTTTCTTCTTGGATTCTGCGTGCATGAGCAGCCGGTACAAGTTGAAGGATCACCTTAGCAGATTTGCCAGAGATTTTCATGTGTATCGGCAAGTCTCATAATCTCTTGAGAAGCGATCGCAAAGGTTTGTTCAGTCCTTGCTGGACGGCTTGTAGCTCTGCGATCGTGCTATTTTGTTGGATGTACATTGAATAATGCTTCAGGAACATGGTGGTGAGGTTGTTAAAGTTAATGATTGAGTATGGTTTGAGTTTGGCGAACCAACCCAATGCGCCGCCGTCTAGATGTTCAATGAAGAAATTGCATAGCTCGGCATCTCGCTCTTCAGGAGCGAACCTCGTTCTTCCTATGGCACTGGTGAAGGATGACAGAAAGTTCCTCGGGTTAGTCCTCCCTTTGTATGGTGGATACTTGATCTTCGAGTCGATGCTGATGGGAGGGTTGGAGAGGCAATGCTTAAAAGGGGTATTCTGAGTCTATGCTTGGATGATGTCTAGTTCTAGAGCCGAATTGATAGCTTGATGCATCTTTGAGATCCAGTCGCCAACGGTTTTTTTAAGACTTCGACCCTTCCTTCATCATTCGCATGGATCTCCGACATGGGATTTGTGCTCCGCATCGCCGCGACATCCATCAGATAGACCTGAGATAATGGCGAGTCACCAAACAGTGTGAGGTTTAGCCTATACGGTTTTTGCTTATTTTGAAAAACGACTATGTCCTCGTGGGATACGGCATGTGCAGCGGCTAATCGATGTCGAGTAAAGGTTTCTCTATTCATGTGCTTCATTCGCTCAAGAATGAGTTGGAGAGTGTTTGTGCTACGTGTTATTGTTCCGAGGTTGGTGGTGGTTGGTGCGGTTTGACTGGGTTATTCAAGGGCACTCTAGATTTGGGAGTGTGTTGTGATGCCTGACGCCATCGTGCCAGGTGCAACGCTTTGTTGTTGCAGAGCCACCGGCGAGGTTTTCAGAGGTACTGTCAGAGGTTTTGTTTGGTTTATTGTTTCCGTTTGAGTAGCTTGGTTGATCATGTTTGCAATTGAGTTGAGAGTATCCTTATCTCCACAAACGACGACAACTGTTTTAGCACAATGTTTATTGATAAAAGTGTAGTAAGATTACAAGAATGAGTTTGGATTCTTGGTTTTGGTTGACAAATATGAAGTTCAAAGTTCAATATGTTCTAGAGAGAAAATGGGAAATTAGATATTGTGCACAGTGTTCCCTTGGTCTCTTTTTATAGCCAAAAGACCTTCGGTAATCTGGTTGACCTGTCAATTCGACTATGATGACTTATGGTCGTAGCATGTGGGTCCTTGACTAGGATATTATTGCTTTGGGCGTGCCCGCTAACCTACTGAGTGGTTAGTCTACTCGTGCAGCATTTAATTCTTACTGCACAGCTACGCCTATCTAGGAGGTAGGTGAACGACTCTATCATGCATTTAATGCATTGCAGGTGGGTCGAGCATAACATGATTTTCTATACGTCATGTGTCGTGGTTGTCTCGCACGTGTCATGTGTTACAGTGGGCATCACGCTGTTCTGACTAAGTTCCCTTTGGTTTTAGTCAAGTATGTAAGTGTCGTGGTATAGCCTTCTAAATTTATGATGGGCCTTTTAAAACTATATATACCGAATTTCGTGTGAGGTCTACCTCCAACAGATATAATGCAGAAACATAAAAAATTGAAAGAACATGCTTATGAATAAGCAAGCCATTGACCAAGTAGACCTCGTCGTTGTTTGTAGAATCTGAGGAACAAGATCACCTCTGTGATAGTGCGATCCACTCGCGTGAAGACTTCCCAGGCCGTTGATGACTATAACCTCATTTCTATAAAACAAGTTTTAAGTGTTTATCGGTTATGGTTATATTATTGATGGTTTTTGGAAATTTTTAATTTATTTTTTGGTATTGGTTTTCAATTTTCTCGATGCAGTAGAAGAAAATTGCTTGGGATGTAGAAGAATTTAAAGAAGTTTATTCATGTTACATGCATAAATGAAAACAATGATTTGGATCATATTCTGATTTGGATCGGTTCCGGGTACTATCTGATTGGGTGAGTATTTCGGGTATGAAATTTGGTATCCGTTTTGGAACCGAACACTATTCGGTTCGGGTCTCGTTCGGATCCTCTTGGATATAGACCGGTTCGAACCCACACTTTCCATATCCATTTAAGAATCTAAACCATTTTGATTTCTGGTTTTAGTTTCAGTTCA
Source organism: Lepidium sativum (assembly GCA_023374145.1). Lineage (NCBI taxonomy): Eukaryota > Viridiplantae > Streptophyta > Magnoliopsida > Brassicales > Brassicaceae > Lepidium > Lepidium sativum. The sequence continues at coordinate 118,761 of JAKUCM010001385.1, read as the reverse complement.
TATTATTGTTGAGTTATAAATATCTAAAAGTATCTAAAATAATTGGGTATTTCTAGTATCCAAATACTCAAAATATTCAAATACCCATTCGAGTACTGATTTTGATATCCGAGTATTTGTTTGGGTATTCGGGTACCTGTTTAGATATTGGGTAATATCCAAATCTGATTCAATACATGTGGATAATCTATAGCAAAACCTGACTGTTACTTTTCTTATACTCGAATTAGACTTGGATCGGTTTTGAGTGAGTTTTTGAGTTCAGGTAGAATGCCAAGACATATATGGAGATTTAATAAAGAACAAGAATGATTTGATTAAGGCATAATTAGTTAAGTGATAATGATGATTAAAAAGTGAAAATTGGGAGGATGAGTTGTCAAAGGAAAACGCGTGACGTGGAGAAATGGTCAAAGTAGGACCCACTCTTTTATTAAACTGTTCACCCGTGCGGCCGATCTCTTTAGCCTTTTGTCTCGACTCTTACCTGTTTTGTTTTTGTTCTTGTATTACAATCTTTTTACAAAAATTTATGGTTATTTTTCTTCCATTTATAGATTTTCAAATTTAAATTTGGTGTTATATTAATACGTACGGAGAACCTTATTTTCTTCCAACTATTTCAAATATACATATTAAGCTAAATAATTTAGAGTTTTTTTTGTCAACAACAATTAAATCAATAAAATTTGATTTATAACCAAATTATTAAAAATGTGTGAGATTCGAATTTCTTGATAACAAATTAAATTAAAATGAGACAATTGAATTAATTATCTCCTGGAAAAAATGTTTGAAATTAACAAAATAAAAATGCTAAATAGTTCGATGCTTATAGAAGAGGTATTTGTAGCGTATATGTACACGTACGGATTACGTATAATATATATATATATATGGTCAATGATAAAGATTTTGGAAAACAGATTTTAAAATTTGAGATCCGATTAATCATTACAGAAGGTCAAATTGATTGGCTAACTTAGTCATTTTCACCGTCTAATTTATTAATATAATCCTTAGTTAATGATTGCATAATTGTCTCTTTGTAATTCTGCAGAATTCAAAATTTTAGTTAGCTAACACAAACATTTTGTTAATTACCTTATTAATGCCTTAGAATCAGAGAACTGGCTCGAACATGAATCCCTTTTGACGATAATTAAACACCAATGATTAGTACTAAGCGATTGAGTTGAAGTTGGTTAGATTATTTAACTAAGAAACAAATCTTGTAGATGATCATTAACTTAAACAATAAGATAATAAAACAGATTTCTTCTGAATATATATTGAGAAAGAAAGAATAGAGAAGGTGAAAGGAAATGTTGCGCGAGAACATGAAAAGTTGTCTGCTTACACATATAATGCTGACAAAATTTCATTTGCTGTCTTAAATTAAAATGGAAGATGACTTAATCAAGGTTTTATTCGGTCTAATTGTTTTCTTTGTTTTACATATTATTAAAGTTACGTACAATAAGGATTGAAGCAATAAAACAAAATTAAGTCCTTTCGTTGCTCCAAGAGCCCTTATGAGCCCCTACACGTCTACATAATTATATATCCAAACGCAAAAAATAAAAATAAAAATAAAAATTATCAAACATTTTCATTTGCTTTCTCTGAAATTTCTTTTGCGTGTAAGTATTAAGGTGAATTTCACAATTGCAGTTTGGATTATGATGGAAAAACTTGCAGATTGCAACAAGACCTTAAATATGAATAGCCTAAAAGACTAGGTTTCTGACTTAATAAATTTTTTTTTTTTTTCAACGGCAGATTATATTGGACCACAATTGGCCGGTCCAATAGCCAAATTCCTACATAATGTAGGCATGGGGACTCGATCCCGGGTTATGCAAATGCGCTGCCTTAAGTGGACTTACCGTCTGCCACTAGACTAGATGCCATTTGCGGTTTCTGACTTAATAATTAGATGTGAATTACTGCCGGTGAATATTTTAGTTTTAACTAAAGTAAATAATTTATTACAAATATAAATAAGTGACAAGTAATTTAAACTTTTACAATATATATATATATATATATATATATATATATATTCTATTATGCAAGTTATTTTTTGTTAGTCAACCTGCTGTTTTCATTAGATTTTTAAGTTTTGAGATACAATAAGTACATATAATCCATACAAATTAACCCTATAAGGTATAAACATAAAATAAAGCCATTCGGGGGAAAATCTTGAATGGTCCGAGAAACCTGAATAAATTGTGGAAGTGTAAATCAAAAGCTTGGACTCCGGGAATTTTTCTAATTTTGTTGCCACAAAGGGCAGATAAACACATGAGAGGCTCTCTAGATACAAAGATCTTGTTTCTGCTCCCTATAAATTTACCAAAGTGAAATCACAATAGAGATAATTAAACGTTTGATCTTTGATTATATTCACGAGTTTTTGACCATTTGGTCACTGCACACTTATGGGCACTAAGAGTTTCATTAATTATTGGAGCTTTTTGGGTGTGAGAACTACTTCATATGGTTTGTTTTCTAATGACACATATAAATTTATTAAGTATCTATTTAATCACAACCCGATTTTTATTATAAACTAACTTTATTATTTTAAGTTGTAGATCATAATTCTTAATATTGCTCGACAACCCTGACCCTCATGTTCAAATATATCATTACACCAAACGTTGGGTGCATTGTCTTTATTGTTGGCAAATTTTCTTTTCTAATTTTTTATAATACAAATTAAAGTCATTATTGATATATACATATTTTTCTTTAACAGGTTTTTTATTTTATTTTGTTACTCTCCATCTGGAATTCAAAATCCTTAAATGTGAGCATGGGAATACAAGAATTTGAGTTACACGATCATGGTTTGTAAAGTTACTACTTTACTTTTACATGATATGAGAGATTTTGAGCAAGGCGTAAGTTTTTCGATTCATCAAAAACTAAGTTAATAATGTTTGGCTAAACGTAATGAAATCATGTGCTAGGTTTTGATACAATAAAACTCAGAACTATTTAGATCGTTGAGGTTTCTTTCTTTTGGAGATCAGTTGGATTTCGAGTTAAAAATAATTAAACCGTTTTGCGAAAATAAAAATATGATAGATCAACAAGAAATTTATAAAAGCAGTTAGGTACAAGTACGTTGAAACAACATATGTACATTGGTTCATATTATATAGTATATACACGAGTATTTAAGGCATGCATAAAATATGATCTTAGAAGTTAAGGATCCCTAGAAAATTAAAGGGGTTGATCGTATCTCCAATCTAGATCGATATGACTAAGGAATAACCAATAGTTTATGTAAGAATGTGGGTGGATAGGAGCAGGTCCACAATTAAAGTATTCATGTTCATCTTTATATATACACATACAATACTATATTCTTCCCTTATTGGTCTATAAGCCTGAAGTAGGAGGGTCCTTTCATTATTGGGAGCTCCAACCACTATAATTCCTTTCTGATGTATATCTTGCTTATAGTAACCTGAGAAATAAATCAAAAATTAATATGAGAATGTACATTTTTTGGGTTAAAGACGAGACTGTATTTTTTTTATATAACATGGGGAATTTGGTTCGAAGCTCAACTAGTCCCGAGGACGACTAGTTGACTTTACATTTTCGAATAAGTCCTAAACGTATAATCTCATTTTCTTCTACCTAGAAATCAAAATCCAACAAATGAGTACAAATTTACTGATATAAAATATATTCTCAAATGTAAGGAGGGTTGGTTAGAAGGTCTTGTTGCATGGAGCCAAAAATAAACCTAATTAAGAACGTCTACTGTGTAATTATTATTATTAATACTTTGCTCTCGGTTTAATCAAATTGGTACACGTCAATTCTTCTATGCAATATCTTTTTGTTATTTCAACAAAAAATACCTATTTTTCTCCTAATTGAAATAAAACTAAATCTCTAGTTTTATATCCATAGAAAAATCCAAAAGCATTGTCAATATCTCAAACAAGAAGAAGAAAAATGTACAAATGCAAAAGGAATGAATAAAGATAAATAATGAGCAGTGTAGACCATTAAGCAGACAAGATGAAATTAAACAAAGGAAATATCATATGTAACCCACCTTCATCTTCACCTTTGCCTTGTTTATAAAATCTCTCTCCTTAAAGCTATACTCAAGGTTAATCAAAACCTCGTTACAATCACAATTTATCACAGGATTAAATTCAACTTTTAGTATCAAAAATCTATCCCAAAACCATCATCATCAACATGAGTAGTTCTAGTTCTGGTTCTCCTTGTGGAGCATGCAAGTTCCTTAGAAGAAAATGTGCAAAAGGATGTGTATTTGCTCCTTACTTTTGTCATGAACAAGGAGCTTCACACTTTGCAGCCATTCACAAAGTTTTTGGAGCTAGCAATGCTTCTAAATTGCTCTCTCATCTTCCTATAAGTGATCGATGTGAAGCCGCAATTACAATCTCTTATGAAGCTCAAGCAAGGCTTCAAGATCCTATATATGGCTGCATTTCTCATATCTTTGCTCTTCAACAACAGGTAATTATTTCCTTTGAAATTAAACCCTAATCATGATTCTCTATAAGGAAAGATTTTGTAATTAGCCAATCTGTTGGGTTATATATAGGTTGTGAATCTACAAGCACAACTTGAGATTCTAAAGCAACAAGCAGTACAAAGCATGATTTTGGCTGATTCACCAACCTCAGAAAACCCTAATAGTTACTATGGAGACACTAATAAGACTCCTTATGATCATCAAGAACACCAAAATATATATCATCATCAGCATGATCAAACCAACCATATGGTTTATAACCAAACCGAAAGTTCTGGTACGGTTCATCAAAATGAATCCTCCTCAGGAATCGGAGAATTCTATACCTACTCTGATTTGGAGCAACTCTTGAACACTTTCAATCAAGATCATCACAAAGAGCTTCAATCAGCAACTTATGGCTACATCTCCTCCTCGTAATGTAATTTTATGAAAAGTTGATTTTCATCAATATCGATCCGATCTTATAGAATATATACATATATATATATATATAGCTTAATTATATATGTTTGAAAACTTTTTGATGGTTCCATTGGTGATGTTGCCTAGATCAAAGTACATCGGCTTTGTATTTATAAATAAATAAACAAGTACTAGATTGCCCTAGAAATCTATAAAGATATATATATTCATCACATTCTCAAGCTTATATATCAATTATTGCTTGTCATTTTTGCACAGAAGTCATGTTAATATCTTCTCAATATTGTCCCAATTTTATCACGACTTTAACCGAAAATGACTAGACAAATTTCTAGCTAGTTAAACTTTACATGTCCTGATTCTTATATTTTGCTGTATATATTCCGAAAAGTCTAAGCACCGATCAAGCTCTTAATTATCAGCTAAATCATGTTTTTTTTTTCTTTCTCAAAATGCTCTATTCACCATTTCTCTTAATTTAAGTATACATATCCTCGATATGATTAATGTTGATGATATATATGTTAGATTGGCAATGATTACCGAGAAACATCAATAATTTGCATTTCGCTAAATCTGAATTCAGTTTGTGTTAAAAATATTGTTCGAATACATTCTACTGATAAGATCTGATATATAATCAAATCTACATAGGGAAAATGTGACTTTCATTATCAAATTTGCATAGAGAAGGCAACAATGGTGATTCTGCACTCAACCATTTAATTAAAAACATCTATCTTCAATATTTTTAAATATTGTTATAATTATCACCATATATTCGTGGAGACAGCTTTTCAATATATATTGATGTCTCTTTATTTTTATGTAGTATGTTTCATTTGAGAATTTCTTTATCAAAAATATGTAACACTTGGTAGAGGCTTTGTTTCAAGATTAAGTTACTTACGAATATCTTGGTCCCAAGTCCCAACAATAATAGTTCTGCAAATATAAATTTGTCGTTTTTGGTTGTTGCGATCAAACAATTTGTTCGTTCATATTCCCTCTCTTTCAAAATATATAATGTTCTAGATTTTTGCACATAAATTAAAAAATCATTTAATTCATAGTTTTTAAACTAAAAATATTACTTTAATTATAGATAATAATTATTTAGGCAATTAGACACCAATCTATAAAATTAAAATAGTCAAAATAGATAAAAATATGATAAATATTGTTTACATAGAAAAAATCAAATAAAATTTGAAGCACATTTTTTCCTCTAAAGCATCATATATTTCAGAACAGAAGGAGTACATCATTTGCATAAATAATAACCTAAATTTTAATATAATTTTATATAACAAAACACTTAACAAAACCGTACTTCCTGTTTTGTACAAGTAGCTCATATTTAGGGTTCATCCAAATACTGGACACATTATATAATAATATATTATGTTACGTAAAAGTTGAATATATGAGCACACAATCCACTTAACAACTACTAGTATCATAATTTAGTATTTTCCCCTAACTTTTTATATATCAACTAGTTTAAAATATATATTTGGAGAGTGTCGTATTGGAAATAGATTTACAATAAATCCGGAATAAAAATTCATCACACTTATACATTACGAAAAAAATATTAATGTGTTTTGATGAGGTTATTTACGTTTCTTGTTCTCTTATTCGTTTGTTAATTAGGCATTAATTCTAATCGCAATGAAAATTTCCAAGTCTAATTAGTTTTTAATTTACTTTCAGACTAAAATTTTTACTAGTCAATTTCGGGTTATACACAGATTTGAAAACTATTTTTTTGAAAAATAAAATGTAAAGCATAAATAACCTAGAAGATATGAGTCAATTTTAAAAAATAAGACCAAATTAGATGAAATTGTAAGGAACTATGCTTAGAACCCTATAAAATGAAAAGATGGTAAAAAGCTTTTTGAAAATAGGAGTGAAGTTAGAGTATATTATTTATAATGATATTTTATTTTTCTACAACTAACTATTAGATTGATAAGATCTCATTAATAGCATACGTTGTTAAATTAAATTTGTATGAGATTCGAATCTACAACTTGATGTCTAGCTAAATCAAGAACAAAGTAATTGAACCACATGTTTTTTGATATTTATAATTACTTTTTAAAAAATTAAATTATATGTTTTTTGAAAAAATATTTTAACCTATAAAAAAATATTTTGGTTCTATTATATACAGTATATGTCTTTAATAAAGTTACCACTTATCATGCCATTTGCACATATATTTACATCTTATTTATTTGTGGCCTACCAAACTAATATGAAAATATCAATGAGCGAACTCAAAGAAAGAAAAAAAAAGAGTAAATGTGAAGAGAAAACATAAAGCCCACTAGGAACATTAACATTAGATTTAACTTTTGTAGGCCCATAAGCCCAATAATATTTGGGTCCCACTAATAAGCCGGTTAACCATGCAGATAGGATTTGGTCGAAGGTGTGAGCTTTTGTTTATTAGTATTTTCTTAAAATCAATGTTCAGAAAATTAGGAACCGATACGAGGATAAGAATTTGTGATCCTTTGGATCACTTGTCAGTTAACACATCATAAAGTCCCGAAAATATAGAATTATATCTTTCAATATTTATATTTTGTTCTTTTCAAAAATATTTTTACTCAAATTTCCATTTTAGAATATATAGTTAACTTGTTGTGACAAAAACAACAATATAGTTAATTTGTTTTTAAGAAGAAATATAGTTAAATTGTTTTCAACTACTTTCTATTATAATTAGAGAAAGGTAATGGTTATAACTAAATGTTATTTTGACTAATCAAAGTTTAAAGCTAACATAAACTACTTTGGATTACATTAGACTAATGAAAGTTAGCATAAGCAACCCCAACGAGTGATTTAAAGATGATAAAAGCATTTTGGAAAACATGTTTAATCCTTTATAACGTTGAATTAAAGTTGTTGTTGTAAATAAAAATTTTATACATTTTCGATTCATCTGCTTTTTTTATTCTATAGAAGGCAATTCTTAACATTTATCTTTCGTATCTGATTTACTCTGTGATAGATAACAAGGAAACAAAATCGAATTAATTAGATTATTTGATGAAACGAAATATTCCAAAAAAAAAACTACATTCAAGACCGCAAATATATCTTGGTAAACAACAAACTTCATTTGGATATGGTTTACAGTATCAGATAATAAACATCGATAAAAGTTTGTATAAGTCTAAAGTATCAATCAAAACTCATTCCTTTCTTAAAGCGTCAACTTTATTTTATCTTTATCTCTGTTATGTTACAATTGCTATGTTAGAATTGCCAAGATTTAGGCAATAAAATCACAGCAAATTATCTTAGAGATTTATGGAAAAATTCAAAACCAGATTTTATATTTTTATCAGAAAAAAAAATGATTATCTATTTTTGGAAAAGATCCAAATTCATTTAGGATTTAATATGATTACGACGGTGGAACCAATAGGACGTAGTGGAGGTTTAGCTCAATTGTATTCCGATAATAGGGATGTCAAAATAATTAATAAAAATAAGAATATGATTGACATAACCCTAATCAAAAATGATACAAATATAGACATCACTTTTATTTATGGGGAGCCCGTTTTCCAAAAACGGGATTATTTGTGGGAATCATTAACTAGGAAAGGTATCAAACAACTTTCACCATGGTTAGTCATCGCCGATTTTAACGCATTGACGGGCAACCATGAAAAAGATGGAGGATCCATGCGACCGGCCGTATCTTTCTCCTCATTTAACCAGATGCTCAGAGACTGCGGTCTTATAGAATTTCCCCGAGTAGGGAATATATGGTCATGGAGAGGAATGAGGAAGAATGGTATTGTTAGATGTATACTTGATAAAGCTTATGGTACTGCGGATTGGCACAATTTATTTCCGCAATCAGATATCGAATATTTAGATATGATAGGATCGGATCATAGGCCGATACTAGGGCGATTTAATGACCAGACAAGAATGAAACCTCATCAATTCATGTTTGATAAACGCTGGCTGAGCAAACCAGGCTTCCAGAATATCATACATAATAGCTGGTCACACTTGGCAAAACGCCAAGGTATACCTTTCATGGACAAAATTAAATTATGTCGCAAGGAAATATCTCACTGGAGAAGTACCAATGTAGATCTCCAACGACAAAATATCTCTTCTTTGAAAAAAGAAGTAGAATCACAGCAAAATCTCCCAATCAATGATCTAGTGGAAATTACTAGACTCAATCTTGCACTCAAGCAGGCCTATGCAGATGAGGAAGTTTATTGGAAACAGAAAAGCAGAAATAAATGGCTCCTGGAAGGAGACGGTAATACCGCTTTCTTTCATGCTCAAACAAAACAAAGACGAGCCCAGAACCGCCTGGTGGGACTCAAAACAAACAATGATGCTTGGGTCACAAAGGAGGAAGAAATAATAACAGAAGCAACACATTATTTTTCTAACCTCTTCACAAGTAATGGTAATATACCTGACTCTTTTGAGATAGAATCTTCCAAGATAACGAAGTTGGATAATCTAATGCTAATGCAAAATACTAACTTGGAGGAAGTCCGAGAGGCCTTATTCACAATAGATCCCGGGAAAACACCATGTTCGGATGGGATGACGGCTCTTTTCTATCAATACTCTTGGGATACGGTTAAGGTGGATCTGGTAGGTCTAGTCAACGATTTCCTGCGACTTGGGTACTTTGACAAAGACTTAAACAGAACAAATATCTGCCTTATCCCAAAAATTTCCCGACCAACTACAATGGCGGAATTTCGACCCATTAGTTTATGTAATGTGAGTTATAAAATCATCTCTAAAATTATGTGTCTAAGACTCAAAAAAAGTCTTATTCAAATTGGTATCAGAAACACAATCAGCCTTTATTGCTGGCAGACTTATATCTGATAATATCTTGATAGCCCAAGAGATGTTCCATGCTCTGCGAACCAACAAGGCTATCAAAGAAAGTTACGTGGCAATAAAAACAGACATGAGCAAAGCATATGACAGAGTTGAATGAGACTTTGTCAACATCCTTCTGAGAAAACTTGGGTTATGTGACTCATGGATTCGTTGTATTATGTTTTGCATAACTAGTATGGAATATTCGATTCTCATAAATGGAACACCAAATGGACACATCAAACCACGAAGAAGGTTAAGACAAGGGGATCCTCTGTCACCGTATATCTTCATTTTATGTACAGAGGTCCTGACATATAATCTAAAATTAGCAGAACGACAAAGGTTGCTTACATGCATATCCATTGCCCGAGCTAGTCCACCGGTGTCTCACCTTCTATTCGCCGATGACAGTTTGTTTTTCTGCAAGGCAACTAAGGAGGACACGTCCCAAATTCTTAAAATTCTCACAGAGTATGAAAGAATATCAGGGCAACAAATTAACTACGATAAATCATCGATTCAATTTGGACATGGTGTATTTGTCAATCAGAAAACAGAGATCCATCAAATTTTAGGAATCCAAAATCAAGGAGGGATGGGTTCATATTTAGGTCTCCCGGAGAACATTGGGGGCGCAAAAACAAAATTTTTTGCTTTTGTGCATGAAAAATTGCTCGATCGTATAAATAGTTGGTCGGCTAAGTTCTTGTCCAAAGCAGGCAAAGAGATACTTATTAAATTTGTTCTAACAACACTACCGACCTATGTTATGTCCTGCTATCGATTACCGAAGTCAGGTATTCTCAAGCTTAACTCGGCCATCGCAGCCTTCTGGTGGGCTAATTCAGATAAACACAAAGGCATTCACTGGATGCGATGGCAAAATTTATGCAGATCCAAATCAGCAGGCGGTTTGGGTTTTTGAACACTAGAGAATTTTAATTCTGCACTCCTAGCTAAACAGTTGTGGCGGCTACTTGATTTTTCCAACTCCTTGTTCGCAAGAGTAATGAAGGGAAAATACTATAAAGAACATTGTCCACTCTCATCGAACTTACTTGCCAACTCATCATATGGATGACATAGTATTATCTCGGCTCGATCACTTGTATCGAAAGGGTTAATAAGACAGATTGGATCTGGGGAATCAATAAGGGTATGGCAGGACCCTTGAATTCCGGACACGACCACTCGTCCTGCGATGGGATTGGAGAATAGTTTGTTTCCTGATCTAACGGTTAGCCAGTTTATAGACCAAGGCTTGAGAATTTGGAAGGAAATTCTAGTACGGCAATACTTCTCACCTTTAGATGCACAATTAATCCTAAGCTTACCCATACCTCGGCAAAAAAAAACCCGACTACTGGGGATGACATTTCACTAAATTAGGCCGATATTCGGTCAAATCGGGGTATCATACTGAGGAAACTGGTGCCTTACGGGGAATGGAACAATTTGGGCCGAACTTTCAAGAGCTTTTTGTTACAATTTGGAAATTAAACTGCCCAAGGAAAATTCAGAATTTTCTCTGGCAAATCTTGACTGGCTGCATTGCCGTCCACCAGAGACTGGCTACTCGCGGTATAAATTGTGATCCAAGGTGCACACGACGTGGTGCAGAACGGGAAACCATAAACCATGCGCTTTTTGAATGCCCCCCGACCTTTCAGACTTGGACGATCTCTGGTATTCTCTATGCCAAAGATATTTTCCCATGCACATCCATCTGGTACAATCTAGACCACTTCCTCTGGAGATGTCCGGACACAGAAGCCTCTACTATCTTTTCATGGATCATATAGAATATTTGGAAAGCGAGAAATGCTCAATCTTTCTCCGCTAAAGATACCCACCCGGGTTACACCATAGCTCAAGCAAAATCTGAATATAAGGAGTGGTCCTCAGCTCGCCGAGATAGGCCATCAACTCACTTATACACAACAACTCACTTGCTTGTCCCACGATCAATGTTTGCTTATCCATCCACAACCGATTCTCGCTTCCCTGGCTATATATGCTTTGTGGACGCTTCCTGGAAAACAACGGACCCCAAAACGGGTCTAGGTTGGTTCTGTTTTTCAGATTCAGTGGAGGGAGCTCACATGGGGGCAAGAGGGATTCACCGCAGTTTGTTGGCTCTTCACTCAGAGATCGAAGCTATTCTATGGGCTCTGGAGTCTCTCTTAGAACTCCGGATTTTGGAGGTGGAAATGCTAACGGACTGTGAGATGGTTCTAAGGATCCTCGAACGACCGGATTCGTGGCCTGCCTTTCTTTCCTATCAGGAAACGTTCACACAACTTCGCTCTTCCTTTTCTCGTTTCTCCCTTTCAACAATTCCTAGAGCCTTAAATCACCGCGCTGACTCTCTGGCACGATCCACTAGAGTAAGGCTTTTGTGAGTTTCCAGTTTTTTCCCTATGTTCGGGCCCGTTTGTTATTTTCAGTTGAGTATCTGCCGTTGTCAAAACAAAAAAAAAAACTCATTCCTTTCTCTAACAAAGGAAAGTTTCCATAATCCATTAGACAATGGACTTCCCAATCTTAAAACATGATGAAGAGGACTATGATAATCGTACACAATGAGATGTTAAGTAACAGCTTCTTCAATCTCCGTTGCAAAATGTTTGCTATGTTCTATAGTTTGTGTTCCTTTGTTGGTAAGTGGTCAAAGAAGAACGGTAAAGATCATTAAGCATTCTTGGGCAACAAGCGGGTCTTGCGTGAAAAAGAACTGCCAAATATGGTGACTACAGATTCAATAGAGGCATTCATTGTATATATAGGTATATATGAGGATAAGAGTTTGAGATCAAACTATTTTACCTCAAATGATTTTCCTGAATTTTCATATTCCAACATACTTAATGCAACTTCACAGCTTTGTGCAACAACAGGTTCAGAGTCCTGTGAGAATTCTTCTAGCAGTGCAATGCTCTGCTCATCTGAAAGAAAGCCGACCAATAAGAAGAGTAAGTAAAGACGGTTGATTTGTGATATACTCAAACTATGAGTTGCATTTTAGGGAAGATACCTGCTATAGAACCAAGCGCTTCCGCAGCCTCATGTCTAACCATTGGGTGCTCGTTCAGATCTCTCAGTATTTTGCTTAGAGTAGCTAGTGCAGCTTTGTTTTGCAATTGGCCCAACACATAAGCAACCTTAAGAAGAATAGCATCAATGTTAAGGTTAGAGAAAAATTACGTAAAATTCAAAGTAAAAGTTCTTAACAAAAACAAGCTCATCCAAGTTCATGACCATCTTCGAAGATTAACTTCTCATGAGGAAACATATGAACAAACTGAAAGCATTATATGAGGGTTCCTTGACAAATCTCGTGGCATAGAAGGGCACTATTAGCACACAAAGAATCAACTATAGCAGACACAGCTTCCTCGCCACCATGATTCTGAAGCGCAAATAGTGCAGCATATCTCTCATACATGGCTTTTGTTTCATCCAGGAGAATTTGCCTGTAGTTTGATGATCTTGAATCAATAATTTGTTACAAAGTGATATATAATCTAGAGGATTTTGAGTTGATCAAGTGTAAAGAACCTCAGTTGTTGGACAGAAGAGTTAGAAGCAGCTGGGCCTGCTGGGTCAACAGACATGAAAGGTGATTTCTCTGTTGTGGTTAACTGGTTCTCCGCATCAACAGTGCTCAGCTCTTCAATCCTTTTTAGAGCTAATTCACATGTTTCCTGAACCTCCTGAGCTGGATCCAATTTCAAGCTGTTCTTTAAATGTCAACATTACCTGCTAAACCAATGGCTCCAAGAGCTTCAGCTGCCTGTTATGCCAATAGCCCATCAGTAATTTGTAAGTATCAACCAGTGTAGACTAATACTGATGAAATAATAACTATCTGAGATTAAATCCAACACAAGGATCAACTAAAACTCAACTCATGCCGAACAATTGGATGCAAAGACATGTCAAAAAGTACTGACTCTAGAGCAGGAATTGCTTCAGCATCTTGCATTTGACCCAATGCAAAGGCCGCTTCATGTGCTAACAAATTCGATGAGTCTCTGGATGCTACAGAAAAGGAAAAAAGATAGATGATAAGTTCATGCCAGCATCAATGGCCAATAGTTGTCTTCCATATGAAAAAACTAAGAAACAATCAGTAATGCGATAGGTAGCACAAATATCAAATACATGGCAACAATCTCCCCAGAGTAGCAAATTTTTTTCCAGTACAAATGAAATTGATCGAGAGCACCAGAGATTAAACAAACCTTGAATTAGAGCGTTGCGAGGTCCAGGGCCTTTCAAGTTGCGAAGAGAGAAGAGAGCTCTAAATCGCTCTGAGATCGGTTGTGACTGATCCACCAATCGCTCGCAGAGAAACCTTTCCAGGTTAACCGTCGATGAAACTGACCCATTATATTCCATCACTAAATCGATTTTTCTTCGGCGTTTGAATTTGGTTCCGATACGACGACGACGGAGTAACAAAGCCGATGACTAGGGTTTTTGTATGGGAAAAATGTCCTATCAATTCAAAAACGCAACCGTTTCAAGCACAAACAATTTAACAATATGGTCAAAGCCTCATCTTTGCTTTGATTGAGATATTAAAGATCTCATGTTAGTTGTGTTGTTAATTTAAAACGTCGATATTTTAACCACACCTAAATTCCTAAATCCCTAAATTTGTTTTTTTCCCCCATTTCTCATTAATCAGCCAAATTGAAACTCTAGCGATGAGTTCTACCTCTATGACAACAGGTTTCGTTAAATGTCATGGTCTTCCGACGAAGTGTGCGTGTGGGCTAGATGTCATGATGTTAACGTCGAAGACACAAACGAATCCTGGACGACCCTTCTTCTGGTGTCTATGTAAAAGAGATGTGACTTCATGGACAACCAAAAATGATGTAAGTTGCAAAAACTGAATGTGTCGTGATTTAAGATTTTTGAAACTGAAGATGCTTTACTTTTGTTATAGGATCACTTGTTTAAGTGGGTAGAAGAGGTCATATTGGAAGAGATTGAAGATGCTTTACCTAAATTAGCAATCATTACTAATGAGGCTTATAAAGTGAAATCTGAAGTAAATGAGTTGTTTGGCATGATGGAAGAAATGGAGGAAGAAGCAATGTTGAGTAAACAAGAAATTCGGAATTGAAAAGGCTTGGTGGTAACTGGGTTTGCTTGGATTATGTTGATGACCATTGCATTTGTAGTGTGAAGACAGACAAAGCTCACTTGATTATTAGTGTAAGGTCATGTGTAGCCATGTGTTGTTGTGTTTCCTTGTTTGGATGTTAATGTAATGGCATCTTTCTTGAACAATCTTTCAATGTTTTCAATGTTTGGTTATTATATTGTGAAGTGACCGACAAATGTGGGAATCAAGCTTAAAAGTAAGTAATGAAGCAAACTTGAATAATCAAAGATAATATTATCATTAGATGCCTAACTAATATCCAGAAAATATTTTCAAAAGATGCGGCAAACCATACAAAATAGCAAAATAAGACAAGAACCTACATCATTAGTTTGAACAACTAAACCAAATACCCCATCCAGACTGTGATCCTTCTGGTTGTGGTTGTGGCCGCGGCTGAGGTTGTGGTTGCAGTTGTGGTTGTTGTTGTGGATGCGGTTGTGGCTGTGAAGCTTGAAGTGGTTGTTGTGGCTGTGAAGTATGCATTGGTGGTGGCGGCTGTGAAGCGGTTGCAATTAGGCCTTGAGAAGCTTGAGAAGATTGACCTTGAGAAGCTTGCAAGGCTTGACCTTGAGAAGCTTGATAAGCTTGGTAAGCTTGACCTTGTCCAGAAAAGTTTCTTCTTGGCCGACCCCTTGGCTTTTTTTGGTTGCGGCTCAACCCTCTGGTTTTTACAGCCTTGTTTGTTGTGTCCTTCTTCTTGGCAGTTGGGACAAGTCACAATTCTGATGTTTTTGCGTGACAGTCTGGTGCTACTTGAAGAGGTTGTTTCATTGACTCCTCTTCTCCTAGCATGGTTGCTTGGCCTCCCATGATTACCTCTTCTTGATGGAGGTGGAAGAACACCTATTATGATCTTTTTGGGCCATATAAGAGGTCCTTGTAAAGGTCTGATACCATCTTCGTAGGTTTGCTGCCACAAGATCGTGGTGTACCAATCAGCCACGTAGTCTTCTACCTTCTGCTTTGTTCCAACGATAACAGAGGCAACATGGATGCAAGGAATACCAGTCATCTGCCACTTCTTACAACCGCATGTTTTATGATTCATATCAACCGTGAAACAATCCTCTACATGCCTTATCTCATGAGTATTGTGTCGTGCAGTCCACCTAACACAATATCGTGATCCAATAATCATTTTTTAAATCTCTGCATGTGCTCTTTTGGTAAACTTACATTTATCATTCAGCCTCACAGCAAGCACATATCTCTTCTCATTCCTTACCATACACTGCCTTCTAATTTCTTCCAACATATGCAGTAATGGTTTCTTTCTAGCTAAGCGGATAGTTCTATTGAAAAACTCAGACAGATTATTGAGGATGTCGTTGCAGCAAGTGCCTAATCTAAAGAAGGCCCTAGACCATGTCTTTGGATAGTTTTCAGCAAAGAGTCAAACGCACATGGGTTGTAACCCTGCAATGCTCGCATATGTAACTCAAACTCTCCTACTGTGTAGCTCCTTGCAATCTTCAAGAAGTGTCGATGCAGTTCCAGATCATGGTTGTTTCTTTTCTAATTCTCTATAATGTGGCGAGCACACAATCGATGCTCAGCTTGTGGAGTTATGTTATGGATTGCTTTGACTAAACCCTGCAAATATTAAAGCTCATTACAATGAACTAAGAGCAAACATGTACTAATTAAATCTAAGGTTTAGTGACTAACCGACTGTTTATCCGAAATTGTTGCCATATTTCTACCATCTTGCAAATCCAAATTTGCAGCTAACATCCTAACAAACCAATCCCAGTTATCATCATTTTTTATCTCTACAAAGCATATTGTCTCTGTCTCTCCCAGTTGCAGCTAACAGATGGCCTTTGATGTCCCATTTCAGAAATGCTCAATCCACTCCAATGATAGGCCTACATGAAGATTTCCACGATTCTCTTTGAGATTTAAAGCAAATAAACAGTCTGCAGAACCTTGGTAAGCTTCCAATGCTTGAACCATGAGTAGTCTATATCTCAAAAGTGCTCCCCGGATTGCTTATGAATATCTCTGCTTGGTAATCCCAAATCCATGCAAAGTGATCTTCATGAACAACAATGCACTCTCTAAGAACCTTTGACTTCACCTTTGCACATTGGTGTTCAGATACATCTAGATTGTACTCTCGCTTGATCTCATCAACCATCTCTTTTATTTTGTCATCTTAGGATTATTCCTAAGCCTTTCAGTAAACAGCGAAGTTATGCTACCAATCTTTAACATCTTAGTGTGACCATATCTGAAGCATGTATGCTCATTCTCTAAGATTTTGATCTGCATCTTCCTTTTTTTCTTATCATACGAGCAATAACACCTCCACCTACACCCAATCATACATTATGCGCCCATTTTCTTGCTATGTGATCTATATAGAGAAATATTGTACCTTGATTTCAATGAGTACTTGAGCACATCAATCTTGAAATCTTCTCGAGAATTGAACATTTTCCCCAAGTTGAGATACTCTTCAGGATCCTCACGTTGAACAGCAACAACACCCCCACCTTAGATTTCATTTTCTCCATCGTCATCACTGTGTGATAACGACTCTGGAAACTTGTCTTCACACCATATTTCATCCATGATATCATCATTACTCACATCTTCATCTCCGTTAGCATCTTCTCCGTTCAAATCTTCAATGTCATCACATAACTCTTCCTCATTTGCGTCATCGTCACTATCATCACATTCATCTCCACTCGACCGATCATCACTTCTTCATCCTCTTCACTTATTTTGTCTTCATCCTGTTCACTTCTTTTGTCTTCATCATCTTGCAGAACCGGTGGAGTTTCATTGGAGACTTCTACTGGAGCTTCAACTGAGACAAAATTCGAGGATTCTGGGATTTTGCGAGCCTTTTTCCTTGGCGAACAACGGATAGGAAGACGTGAAATACGCCTTTTAGGCATTTTAATCAAAGAGGATTTGAATTGAAAGATACCTTGAAGCAATTTGTTGAAGAAAACAAATTTGGGGATTTAGGGATTTTAGGATTTTAGGGATTTAGGTATGGCTAAAACATGGACGTTCTGAATTAACGACACAACTGATAGGAGATTAACTCTCTAAATGAGTTAACAACACAACTTAACGATGGACCTTTAATATCTCAGTCAAAGCAAAGATGAGGCTTTGATCGTATTGTTAAATTGTTCGTGATTTAAACGTCGCGTTTTTGAATTGACAGGCTTTAAGCGACATTTTTCCCGTTTTTGTATACAACAGAGTTTAGAGCAGCTCCAATAGGAGCTGTTCTTAATCTTTAATTGCATTCAATTAAATAAAAAAATAGAATAAAGGTTAAGAACCATCTCTTATATAGGAGATTATAAAATTTTTAAGAGAAGATAACATGTCAGACCATTACTGGAATAAAGGTTTTCTTTAAGAAAAAGGCCATCTAGATATTTTTGTGAAATTTTTTTGTTTTCTCTCTTCCGGTGGCAATAAACGCCAATGCTCTCAAATCGACGGCTAAACCTGGGAAGCAAGGCTTGTAAAAAGGTGCAGACGAAACTATTACTTGATTCTGATTGTGTCTCATTCATGCTATGTGTGTTGCTGATTAGCCCTAAAGTTGTGATTTATCGAGAGCTAAAATCACTATCGTTTTGGGTGTGAGGTTCTGCGATGAACTTGTTATGATTTTCGTTGTGATGAATATATGAATGCTTCTTATGTTTAGACAGCAATTAGCAATTCTAATTTTACATCTCCCAGCTTCCATAGTGTATGTGAAGCATGAGTGATTGATAGTGAATGATATGTATAAGAAATTGTTGGCTTCGAGATTTTTATTTCTTGTATTGTTCAGAATCTTGAAGAGGACAATAACAATGGGGATGTTGAAGAGGATGCAAATTACTTTCTAGATTCTAGGTTTCATGAACAGGATGCTTGTATTTCTTTAGAGTTTTGTGGATGAATTGTTATGCTTATCTAAATTTATGTATCTTGTTCATATGTTAGGTTGATCAAAGGACTTAAGATAAAAAGCCTTTAAATATGATTAATCATTCAGAGTTACTTCAAAGGGTTTCATCAGCTTTGGATTTGTGTGAGATGGATCAAAATGTTATAGGAGACGAAGATCTTGATGTTGACATTGAAGATGGTAGATTCAATGAGACAGCTTGGTCCTGCGTTTCATGGCTAAGCTCAACGTTTCTCTCCTTAGATCCGGTTTCACTCTTCTCTCTTTCAATTACTACTATTTCTAGTACATAATTGGAGATCCATTTACTGTTTTAGAAACTATGTTGTGGAGTTTGTAATCTCTTGAATGTTTGTGATCATCACTTTGATAGATATCGATAGTTGTATTTGGAATTTATATATTGATGGTTTAGCTTTTGAATAAATCGTGTATTCATTGTTTATGCTCTTCACATTTGGAGCAGAGGTTGCTTGATTGTTTACTTCTACGTCTTTATATCGTCGTACTGGAAGTCAATGGCTTGATAGACTCACATTACACCCATAGGATATGAGCATTGATGTTTATTGTTTTATTTTTTTTTGATATTTTAATGAATTGTATAGAATGATTAATATTTTACAATTAAAACAAGTTTTTTCTTTTAAGAATCTCAAATAAAATTTTATTATTGGACTTCAAACAAATTAAAACCAATACTAGAGTTTTAAATTTTTATAAGATTATTATTTACATTAAAAAAATATGTTAAGAACCCTTAATATAATTTTTATGGTTGGAGGTGGTCTATGAGGAAAAAAATAGCTGACATTATTGTTTGTCCCATAATATATTTAAAAATTACAATTTGACCTCATAGTTTTTTATTTATCAATATTAATTACTTAGCGTAGACTGTAGACACGTGGGAGAAAACATTTTCGTCTGTCTGTTGAGTGTTGATTTGCTTTAAGGGATAAAAATCAAAGCTTTTCTTTCGACATTCGACCGTTTCCTTCCTCAATTTGCGTTCTGAAATCGTAGATCTCAGGTGAAATCCGGAAACATCTGAGGAACCTTGACGCGAAATCGTGAAGTTTCGATTATTCGATTGATCGATGAATCCTAGAAGGTTAGCTCTTCGTTATTTTTATCAACACATCTTTATTAGAGTATGGGGATGAACATCTGTCGAAATTTTGATGCTTAGATAT
This sequence comes from Lepidium sativum, assembly GCA_023374145.1. Classification (NCBI taxonomy): domain Eukaryota; kingdom Viridiplantae; phylum Streptophyta; class Magnoliopsida; order Brassicales; family Brassicaceae; genus Lepidium; species Lepidium sativum. The sequence goes on along the minus strand of JAKUCM010001385.1, from coordinate 98,578 downwards.
GTTTCATTGAGTTCTGTCATTTGTAGATTAGGATCATCAGGCGGATCTGAAGAAGCAATGAATATTGTAGTCGCTAAAATAAATAGGACTGTTAGCTCTGTATTTTGGTAGATGTGGATCAGTGTTAATTCATTTAATTTAGGGTTCGCTTCCAAACTTCGAAATCAGAATCTGACATGGCTGTATCGATGTTTGGTGTGATCGTATAAAACAGAATTGAACTTCACAGATAGCATCTGAGTTTCTCATAATTGCAACTGAGTCGTGGTGCTGCATAACCTATGCTTAACCTTTTGGCTTTTTAGAGATTAGTTGCTTTGAGTTCTTTAGCAAATCATGATAGAGTGGAAGATGACACTGTTTTGGTGTTTCCTTGCTGTGGTCTAATTTTTTCTTTTCAGGGAGCCTCGTGGTGGTAGAAGTTCTCTCTTTGATGGCGTTGAAGAGGGAGGAATCAGAGCTGCTTCTAGTTACTCTCATGAAATCAACGAACATGAGAATGAGCGTGCCTTGGAAGGATTGCAAGACAGAGTTGTTCTCTTAAAACGAGTAAGCCTGCCTCTGATTCTTCTGGCATATTCAAACTTGTGTACAGCGCTAATGAATTGGGAACATAACATCAAATCAAACATGAAACATGACGTTTTAGTAGATAGAAAGCCATAAAGGAACATACGGTGGCAGTAAATTTTGAATGTACAACTTACTGCCTATAGTTGTAGTATGGAAACCATAACATAGTATCATATTTCTTGGACTTTTTTTACATGCACAACTCAAGGCTTGAAGCAGATTCTGATCTTTATCCTTATACATATAGCTATCTGGTGATATAAACGAGGAGGTTGATTCTCATAACCGCATGCTTGACAGAATGGTATTTCCTAATCTTTTCTTGCTATATATTTTTCTCATAGATGCCACTGTTACTGAACATTTTGTAATGTTTCTATGTAGGGCAATGATATGGATTCATCAAGGGGATTTCTCTCAGGAACCATGGACAGGTTTAAAACGGTAAATCCAAGTAGAATGACTCTCTTCTTTCTCTTCAATATTTTGTTGCAAAGTGTCTCTGATCTGTGGAATTGGATCTTTGCAGGTTTTTGAGACAAAATCAAACCGAAGAATGCTGACACTCGTGGCTTCATTTGTGGGTTTATTTCTAATCATATACTATCTCACTCGTTAAAATTGGCAAACCGAAACATAAATCCATACATCCATGATATGTCATTCTCCCCTGCTTGCTTCTACAACCTTATTATCTCCATCGATCTAATGAAATGATATGCCTCCAGTGTTATAGTGTGATGTAGTGCTTAAGATGAGGACAAAAGTTTCACAGAAGTCATAAAAGTTTCCTTCATGTGATATCTTTGACGTGTTTACTCTGTTTATGCGTAAATAGTGACGCTTAAGGTTTTTGAGACCTTCAAAAAATAAAATAGCATATTAAATTTGCTTTGATGAGCTGGGAATCGAACCCGGGTCTGTACCGTGGCAGGGTACTATTCTACCACTAGACCACTGGTGCTTGATGTTCTATTCAGGAAATCAAGTTATACACCGCAATAATGAGGACAACAACAAATTTCGTAATTTTTCTGGTTTTGAGCAACAATTATATTAGTTGAAGTAACAAACATGGCTTGTGTTATGCATTAACCACATGGAACCTGACAGAATGATGACCCTTACATAGTTATTGCAGCATCTACTCCTGAAGAAACTACAATTGAGAGTTCAAACTAAGCGTAAACACTAGAACAATTGCCCTGTGGCACAACAATGGAGTAAATAGTAATATCAGAATGACAAATATCTGGTAGAGAGATCGAATCGGCGCTTCATCATTAAAAGTAATCTGCAAAACCCCCTTCCTTATCACTGTCATACTTCTCTGTTCCTGCAATATTATTGTTCTACAAGATGAGAAGCAGGATGATTCCATTAACAATGTATACCTTGTACAAAATGTTGATTAAAGTGGATTTAGAAGATGGTGTAACAAAAAAAGCAGATGAAATCTAAATGTATAGGTGAACAAATTAATCAAGAGTTTGAGCTTCACCAACTGAACATCTAGTCGAATTTGTTGTTTCATACACAAATGACATGCAATCTTTCACGGGATTTTAGTGCTATTACCACTGACCTTTAGCTTCCGTGGTCGATAGATCCTGAACAATGACTTGCAGCTGGTTCTGGTTATTATTTGAAAAACTGTCCGAGGAAGCAGATGGAGCAGGAAAAGTGAAATCGGAATCACTTGATGAAGCTTCAGAATTCTCAGAGCTGTCAGCAAGATCATCACGCACAACAGGCGCTGCTGCGGCAACCGTTGAAGTTGACATAGAAGGAGATCTCAAGATGGACTTCAATTGCGAGAATTGGTCTGACATAGAATATAACAACCTGGAATACACTAAACATGACTTGGCATCAGTAAATGTACAAGATTTCGTAAATTAGAGTTTCTAACTAAGCAGTTAAAAAAGTGTCTGAAGGAAGATATATCCAAGATAATCAATGGATATCAAAATTACTAATCAATGATACCTGTTCAAAGAGTCTTGCAGTTGGTAAACTCTTTTTTCTGTTTCTTCTAATCTTTTACGTCTTCTCTCACCAAGTGCTCGAGCTTCATCACATTTCCTTTCGGAATTATCAGCTCTCTGTTTCTCAACTTGCAACAAGGCCTGAAGAATACAATAAATATTCAGTTTATCCTCCATGTATTTTAATTAAATTGATACCATAATGCATATGATTCATGATATAGGGTTGCGTATCAGGTACATAAATCAGTTGAACGGCTTGAAATTCTAGAGATAACTAGCATGCCGGTTGTGGAAGCCATTCACAATGTTGGTGGATATAGAAATTTTACCTTCAGCATCTGATTTTCTGCTGTGATGGATTCCATTTCTGTATCACGGATAGAATCTGTTGTTTGGCCAACAATAGAAAAAGTGTTGTAAGGTTTCTCTGAATTGAGAACAAAGGACTTCTCAGTTCCATCTTCTGCTTGGATGGAACGTTTTGTCTTTCTTTCATGTTCTGTCTCTTCATCACTTTGCTCTGGATGCATCACAAAGGACTTACCAGATCCATCAGAATATTTTGTGTTTCTTTGTCCAATCTCTTCATCATCACTTTGATCTGAATGCGTTACAAAAGACTTATTTAGTCCATCCTCTGCATCGATGGTATATTTTTTCTTTCTCTCATGTCCTATCTCTTCATCATCACTTTGCTCTGAGCGCATTACAAAGGACCTATCAAGTCCATTGTCTGATTCAATGGAAACCTTTCGTTCATGTCCAATCCCTCCATCATCACTTTGCTCTAAATGCAGTGCACATGACAAATCATCTGGCTTTTCCGCTCTATTGGAAATTTCCACCTTTCTTTCATTCTCTGTCTCTTCTTTTCTGACGGCCTATACCCATGATTTACATCATTTAAAACCGAATAATTCTTGCCCTACTTCGAATAGCCATGTTCTATGTCTCTTTACATGCTGAATACATTAATACACTTGATACTCAAACAATGTGCAGGGATTAATTTGCAATACCTGCTTTGACTGTCCCAACTGCTTTCTGGCAATTCGTCCTCTGAGTTTATTTTGATAAAGAAGAGAAGCTTTTTTCAGTTTCTTGTAGTCAGATATAGCACTGTAACCACGCCAATACGCCTGCAAGTTTATAAGAGTTGAAAGTCATTTTTAGCTCTTGAAATTGAAGATTCCAAGAGAATTTGATATATACCGAAAGGGTGATGTGAAAAGGACCTGAATCACAGTTGCTGCCCTAGTCGTTACTTTATAACGGAATTCATGACGTGCAACTATTGAGCGAACTCCACTTTGCAAGGTGATTGCGGAAGATTTAGTCGTGTTGTAAGTTTTCTTTGCAATCTGTCTACGCAAGTTTTTCTGAATTTTAATGGCAGCTTCATTCCTCCTCATGTCCTTGGATACCTTTCGTGCAAGATTTCCTTAATCATGAAAACGAGAATTTAAAAGCATTCCCGATTTCCTCGGCAAAATAAATGAAACCATAATTCCCGAACAAAATCTAAGGGACTCACCTCTCCAATTAGCTTGTATACGAACTGAAGCCCTCCGCATGACAACATATCGTTCTCTAGTCAGACGAGTTCTAACTTGCCCCTGAATCATCCTCGCTGCTTCGTCAAGCACTCTTGTTCTGTGTGCATCTAGCTCAGCCATGTGACCAGCTCTCAGGAAAATTTTACTTTTTCCAATCTGCAAATTAGATTTTATATCATCAACAAGCACCAAGGGAAGTGATGCTATCTCAGAAACTCGAGTTTCATGGAATACTAAAAATACTACACGTATTCAACTCATGCAAAAGTTGGATTCCTTTTACAGTTAATGAACTTCCTAGGAACCTTACCTGGTAACCTGTAAGCCCCCTTTTCTCCAAAATCCACTTGCATGCAACATCTGGTTCGTACCTGATTACAGTGTAAATTAAGGAGATTGCGATGAACAGACTGAAGGACAGACAAGAGTGGAAGGAAGTTAAAGCTTAACAGATAGAACTGATACATACTCTCCTTTCAGAATTTCCGGCGCAAGAATGACAAATCTATTTAAGAATTCAGTGAAAGTCCTATTTGTTGGATATCCAGCGCATTTCACTCTGATGGCCTCAAGGACACCCTGCAAAAGAATAAGATCATATGATACCTCAAGACATCAAACTTGTTAATTAAAAATTCAACAGAAACGCTGACCCCAGAGCGTAATTGATGCAAGACATTGGCATTGTCAAACACTTTTGGCTGCAACAAATTGTTTGGCTTAACACATCTAATGTAGTGGGGTTCCGTAGAGTTCAGAGTCTCCATCAGCTGTTGCAATTGTAGCTGCACCAATTACTTGAACATGTCAGCCCATACAGATGATAAGTGTGGTATCAAATCTCAACAATATCTTATGTGTGGTCTAATCATCCAGTCATATCTATAAGATATAAGTCGTGATGGATTTCCAGACAATTTACCTTAAAACGAGTGCCAATTGAGGAAAACTTTGATTTGCTACTCTCTTTAGGAAGAGGAGGAAAGAGGTCTGACACAAAAGAACAATTGGAAGCATTTAACAAATCCTGATGCTCGGCAACAACGTAGTCTTTGTTTTTGTCTAAAAACTGATCGGACTGGTATTGAACCTGAAAAAAATAAATTGGAAAAGAGATCTTAAGAATCATAATCTACTTTTCATTCTGAATGCAACAGAGTATGAAATGCAACTTACATCCCCTGCATAATGAACCAATGTAAAATCTGATCGAGTTAATTTTGGTTTTATGAAGCGCTTATGATCCTTGAATGTGCTGTACAGCTTCTCGGAAAATGTTTCAGGAGTTGATTTTGGTAGCATGCTGCAGAGAGAATAAACAATCATAGCGCATCATTATGGTGCTTGTAGAAGATGGTTACTGTGTAAGAAAAGACTAAAGTACGCTGCAGGTGGAGAAAATTTTATATACCATGCTTCATCTAGAAGAGCAATAATACCACCCGGTTTCTGCAAAAGATTCAAATTCAGATAATAAAACGCAGCATGAAGTAATGGATATGATAGACTTTTACATGAATTAAGAAAAAAACGGATACTCCATGAGTTTTCAAGTCAGAAAAATGCATAGTGAACCAGGACACTTGATGTTGACAAAAGAATAAAGAACCAGGATACTTGATCATATTTAAAAATAGATAACTTTTGCACGTTTTCTTAAATGATTCAGGATGTTCTTATATTTTATATAAGAAAGATATCCAACATAGATTTTAGGCTTCAAGTGTAAGCATTTTTTGTAAATACATAAGTTGAGCTGTAAGATTCTCTAAAAATACTTCTACTTTCCAGTATTTGAATTACACAAATTGGTCATATATACCATGGATCTGTCTTTATACATGGAAAGAAACAGGTACTTAGATTAAACTAACCTTTTCAATCAGATCCACAACATCTTGATTATCAACAAACTCCACATAGCTCCAATCTATTTCTTCTTTCTCATATTCACCTTGTTCCATTTTAAATACATGCTGTACAAAATGAGTTCTGATTAACTAACAGACTTGCGAGTCAAATCAACACCCTAACCTATGACTGACCTCATACCTGGTTGAAATGTTGTTGCAACTTTTCATTTGTATAATTTATACAGAATTGCTCAAAACTGCATGGAAAATATTAACAAGTCAGTGAACAACTTTAGTAAAAAATAATATGATTATCATATCAGCTCAGAGTAAAGGTTTCCATACAATGTATTTTTTTATACTAAAGTCAAGGAACAGAGGAATTGAAATTTAATCTATTAGACGAGAGGACACTGGCTGTATTTTAAAAATTAAGATGCAGCGAGCTATGCATGCTCACGGCCATCACCTGTTGGTTTTAAAACTCTCAAAACCATAGATGTCAAGGACTCCGATCAAGCGCCTAGAATGAGAATCTTGCCCAATAGAGATATTTATTTTGTCTACCAACCTGGAAAATAGTAATGAGACCTGACTTTTAGCAGATGTCATCCTCAGCGGCAGATGGAAAAAGATATTTCGATGTTGACATAGAAAACTTACCAATCAAAGAGTCTAGAGTATATTGTCTTTGCTAAACCATCCCTGCTAACTGCAGCACCGAGAGGATCAAGACTTCTCTTGATAACTTCTTCCGGGGTAACCATCATACGCTTACACAAAGCATCTTCTAAGGATTGGGGATCACACCTAAAATAGCAAGTTGTAGTTGTCAGGCAGTCCAATAATATGACTTTTAGTTGGAAAAGTAAAAGAGCCGAATATTACATGAGCAGTTCAGATGTCATCTGGAGATGAAACATTGACTGTTCATCTTTTAGAGATGATGAATCAACATCTTCTCCCCTCGAAAATTCAATATTTCCAAGATGGAGAATGGCAGCTACAACACTGAAAATTGCGTCCTTAAGAGAAAAAAGAAGAAGATAGAGATGTTCCTATTAGCAATCAACAAGTGATAGGCAAAATACAAAGAAGAAAAGGCAAACCTGTTCTTTTTCACTTATTCCAACTACATCCATAGCCCTTCTAGTAGCAATATACTCCTCTGCATCATTTACACCATCAAGTTTGTAGCAGCTAGATTGGTTAAGATAGCGAAATGACTTAGGATCCCCCAACTTAAACCTCTCAACATCCTGCAAATTTTATTTATCATATATCACTTCAAAGATTCATCCTGCAAAGATGTAGTAAACTTAGAAAACCTACCTCAGGAGGAGCAGCACACAAAAGATAAAAGCAGTGATAATTACGTTCAGGATCTGAAACTTGGCAAACTCGTGACCTCTCCAAAAGGTAAGTTCTGATGGCTGCCCCTGATATTCGGCCTACATCATCGAACTGGATCTCCACAAATTTCCCAAAACGACTGTAACAAGACGAAGCATTACAATTTCTTAAAAGCAATGATAAATATGATTAACAGTAGGCAAAAAGGACATGCAGTGAAGCAAAACCAAACAAGAAGAAATAGAAGCACTTGATAATAAAAGCTCTAAGTTTACCTGGAATTGTTGTTCTTAACAGTCTTTGCATTTCCAAATGCCTCGAGAACTGGATTTGACTGTAACATAACCCAAACGGCATAAATAATTAGACCCAAAACCAGAGCTTGAAACTGGTTTCACATAATGAACAAGCCCCAAATTAAGGAATTCAAGGAAGGGATCCAAACTGTATACTCAAGAAAGCTTAACAAAAAATATCTTGTTGCTAGAGTAGATAAAAGTGATAGAAAGTCTTCCAAATAGCCTTCAAAATATCTTTGATTGAGGCAACAGGGTTGAAACCTCGCCCCTCTATTGTAGGAGACTGTAGTTTTGCATAATTGGATCACAACTTACTTCTAAAACTTGGTTTTCAACCGTCCTTCCTTCCGCTGCAGTATGCCCTCCAAAGTATGCAAGGTATCGCATAAGCATCTTAGTTGTTTCCGTCTTTCCAGACCCACTTTCACCACTGACCAGTATACATTTATTCCTGCCCTCATTAACCATTTCCCTGTTGCAAGTTTTCTCAAACTCTTAACTCAAACCCACTTTTACCACATTTATAGAAAACAACAATAAGAATGAAATAATAACCTATATGCAATGCCACCAATTGCAAATACATGAGGATTCAGCTCTTTGAACAAGGCTTCGTTGTACTTTTCCATTACCGTAGCATCATAGAGGTGAGGGAGTCCTTGGAAGGGATTGACAGCAATAAGAATATTTCCTGTATAAGTCTGTCATGATGTCAAAATATTATAACAGACTCGCTGCCTATCGCTGCATTTATTAATGCATTTTACCAAGGACCAGGAGGATAATATTCGTTTGCAACCAGAAATGAAATATTCTTACATAAATTTCATTGAGCTCATATCTGATTGCCAAATTATTGAGAACTGCGGGCTCATGTAGATAGGATAATCTTGTCATGTCCTCTACTCCCTCTGTAGGAGCTTCAGTGTCTTTTGGATGGAGTTTTGATAAGTTGGCAATAACCTGTCCAGTAACAGGATAATGTGAATCAGGAGTATGTAATGCAAAACAGCACCAGTAAAAGCTTGTAATGGCATTAGAAACACAGTAAATAGTCTAACTTCAAGTCAACTTCTTCTACAGCTATTGTAATTAAGTCCATTGTTGATTGCACCATGCATAACAGGCTGATCTCTATCACTCAAACTGATAGTCTAACATCCATTCTTGGCTATTACTTTGGTTACATTTCATTTCCTTTTTGATCTGTAATTACACTCTATGAAGCTTGCTTCATTCTTTTTTGGTATATATTAACATTTAGACCCCCAGAAAAAACACAGTAAATAGAGAGCTCAGTATGAAGCTCCAGTTATTAGTTTTTGAAATCAAACGACTGAAAGCAATACCAACATTTTGGACACATTGGATATTCAAGAAATAATTCCTTGACCATTTCTCTAACATGACATATTACTGCAAAACAACACTCTTTGATGATCACTAAGTGTTGAATCCTTAACCTATAGAAACAATACGAGCTACAAGAGTATTAGATAACAGGAGAAAAGAAGTCCTTTACCTCTTTGTCATCTTTGGTTTTAATCTCTGCTTCGTCTCCCTTTATATTAAGTACAACCCCATCAATCCATGCTATGTCTGGGTCCTCCACCCAAACATGAGAATCCACCAATACGTTTTCAGCCATACCGTATATCTTTCTAGCATTTCAGCAAACAACACAAGTTTTCAGTGTATAGTAATTAGTCAGTAACATGTACACAGGTTCATTCTTCAGATATCAACTCTATATGTGCAAAGCTACTGTTGCTCAGAAATCCATTCTCGCAATTCAGACCTTGAATGGAAATTGCTTGTGAAACATCTTTTGGTTTTTGTAGCCTTAACCCTTAATAAATCCAACAAAAATCGAAATCCCATAAACAGGAATACACGTATGAAAAGAAAAGAAAGACCACCTGTGAATTTAGCTCCCTCAATCGCTCAAAGAAACGTGTAAAATTTCAGCAATTCCGATCGACAGAGCTAAAGACGAATAATTGGATTGGGGACAAGACGGTGATTCGATATTCGTATAACACCAAACCCGTCGAGGCTCAAATTTCATGGACGTGATCGCTTCTTCTTCTGGATTCAAACCCAAGAGTGGGAAATACATTTTCATTCTCATGGCGTGTGATCAATTTCTGCAGAGAGTGACACAGAAACTCCCCTTTGATTTCGCTATTCCTGTGGACGCCATTGTCTCTCTCTTTCCCTCCCATTTTTAGCTGAAGGATCCGACCCACCCGCCAAGAAAACCCGACCCAGGATTCGAAGCTGCAATATATATATATAAATAATTTCAGATATGACTAAAATAAAAATGCAAACTTTCTTGCCGAGCAAGGTCTGATTTGGGTTTTAAAGATTGAAAAGAAAAAACCCAACTAAACGTTCTTTTTGTTCTCTGATGATCAAGCCGAAGATTGTGTGCATCAGAGCATGGTCCTGCCACTTCTGAAGCTAGGAACCCTAGCTTTACGAACTATCTGTAAACCTATCGCTAATCGCCTTAAAAAAGGAGCTGGAGTTAATCCCAGATTCCGTGAATTCATTATCAATATTGCACAGGTAAACATACTTTTCAACGCCCGATTTCTGATCTTAGGGTTTGATAATTTTTGCTTTACTGCTATGATCATCGATTGACGAGTAACCCTGCGTCATTTCGGTCTGATTGCACAAGTTTTTGTACACATATCCGTAACTTGTGTTTGAGTGGGAGTTAGCACGGTGATTAAGACGATAAGCTCACCCCCAACAATTTGATATACTGTGTGAAAGCTTTTAAATTGATATTTGTTGCTCAAAACTGTGAAAATGGACAGGCTAATCACAGGTTTACGACAAAGTTACAAAGACGGGCTTCTGGTCGTGTTACTGATGCAGTTATTCGCCCTTTAAACGAAGAGAGAGCTGTTCAAGCAGCTGCAGATCTTCTTGGGGAACTCTTTGCCTTCACGGTATCTTAAGTCTAATGTCTTTCAATATGTATAGCTCAATAGTAACTCAAAGGAGAAATTTTTATAGTCAAAGATCTTCCAGGCCTTTGTCTGTGAGGTTGTTCTGTATCTGTAAAATCCGTGCAGTACCGACTAGATTACTTGTTCCTGTAAAGTATACTTGTTATCCATTGATTAAAGCAAATCTGTAACATGCTCTTTTTCTTCTTTCCCTAAGGTTGCAGGGGCTGCTCTTGTATACGAGGTGCAGAGAAATGTCAGAGGAGAAGCCAGAAAAGAAGAGAAGCGACAACAAGAACTAGCGGTAAGCTCTTTTATTCACCCAGGTTAAATATATATGTCTCCAGTTTCATCCCTCTGAGATTTTCAACAAATCTTCCTCACAAAATCCTCAAAGGTAATCTCTCTGTGCTCGTATTTGTTTACCAGGAATTCAGACGTAAACATGGGAAGATGGAGAAAGAAATTGCAGAGATGAAACAAAGATGCCACGAGCTTAATGAAGAGCTTTCTAAACCAAGAGGATTAGCTTGGCTCTTGAACTTCATGCGTTATTAGAGATCTCCTAAGAAAATGCAACCGGAGAGCTAAGCCTTAGAGATGGGCTGACTTGACGCTTGGCAAATCTTTTAGCTTCATTTGTAGATAGTATCAGATAGAACTACATAGGTTAACTGCAGAAGAGAGGAGATTTTTGTTCATTCAGGGTTCGACCAAAATTCCAAATTCTTTCTTCTTCTGACAGAGAAAGAAAATGTTGAGTTTGTTCATTGAAATTGTGAAACAAATAAGGTTTCAATACGTGAATTATGAAACTATTAAGAGTTCAATTGGCAATTTTGTAAACGTAATTTAGAGGAGGGGTGTAACCGTAAATTCCTTTGATTCAATCCATCCAAAATCCACCCTACTGCTAGTTTTGACATGTCATTCTCTCTTCCTAATCGGCGATTTTCTTCTCTTCTCTTTACAGCCGCCAGTCGCCGCCGGGATTTTCAGCTTCGTAGACTTGTCTCCTTCTTCTTCATAGACAGTGTTTATTCTTCAAAGGATTTGTTTTTGCGTCTACTATCGAATTCGAGACACCATGACTATTTTCTCAGTTCAGTCCACTCTCGTCAGTCGAGCTTCCGTCGTTCTTCTCTCTAGCAATGGCTTCAAACGATTTGCTTTCGCTTCTTCGTTTTCTTCTTCCTCCGCCGTTTATTCTCCCCCTCTCCCTAAAATGAAGAAACGACGATTCCCTATCGTCTCTGCTGTCGATATTGGTGGCGTCACGATCGCTAGAAATGGTTCGTTGTTAGATTTCTTTTGAAAAGTGATTCCTTTTTAATGGGAGCTCATTCAGGGATAGTTATGGTGAACAAAAGAATGATTTATCATTAGCCTTGCTCGAAATGAAGTTGAATTGGTAGTTTTACTACTAAGAAGAAAAACTTTTTATTGTTGTTTTTAATATGAAACTTGTTGTTTTTGATTGTCAAATGGAGGAATTCACAGATGTGGTTAGAGATGATGATCCTACAAACAATGTACCAGACTCGATTTTCTCTAAACTAGGAATGCAACTACACACAAGGGATAAGCATCCGATTGGGATTATTAGAAATGCGATATACGACTATTTTGATTCCAGATACTCGAAACAGTTTGAGAAATTCGATGACCTCTCCCCAATTGTTACAACAAAGCAAGTAAGTATTCCATACTAAAGCTTGTATCTTACTGGCTATATCACTTTTTCTCTGTATGTGTGTTCGTGTCTTTAACTTTCCTTCGCCTTTTATTTTGGTTCCAGAACTTTGATGATGTGTTAGTCCCTGCTGATCATGTGAGCAGAAGCCTTAATGACACGTACTATGTAGACTCGCAAACTGTTTTGAGATGCCATACTAGTGCTCACCAAGCAGAGCTGTTGAGGAAAGGTCACAGTCGTTTCCTTGTAACCGGGGATGTTTACCGTAGAGATTCTATTGATTCTACTCATTATCCGGTTTTCCATCAGGTGTTCTATTCTTGAGGTCCCTGTGGTTTTTTTTTCTTTTCGTTTTTTCGTTTGGCTGTTTTGCTCAACACCATTTCTATAATTCTATTTCTACTAGACTTTATGTTTCTTTCATCTACTACAGATGGAAGGTTTTTGTGTTTTCTCTCCTGAGGATTGGAAGGAGTCTGGCATGGATCCCACGTTATATGCTGCTGAAGATTTAAAGAAATGTCTTGAGGGATTGGCACGCCACTTATTTGGTAAATTAAGATCCATTAAACAATCTAAATTCTTCAGCAAGTGTAACTTGCATGAAAAGTGGTTTGTTAATTGTTAAGAGTTGTTTAGGATGATTATTTTATTCACTTCAAAAGAAGGTGATTTACATGAAACAATTTAGCACAGAACAAGCTTGTGAGTCTTGGGTTTTCACAAAATTATATTCTCGCACTACTCTGTTGGTTAATCAAAGTAACACAATGAAATATCGAGATAGGCTACTGAGTAAGTAAGCAAACCATGACAAAGACTTTAGTACTATCATCTTTTCTTCTACTGCAGTTGTGACAGTTTAATATGAACTTCTTTTTCTTGCCTCCAGGTGCTGTGGAGATGAGATGGGTTGATACATATTTCCCATTTACTAATCCATCCTTTGAGCTTGAGATATATTTTAAGGTAGTCTTTCATTTTCCTATCTGATAAATACATAGCTACGTTACTTTGCTCTAAAGGGACATACTTCTGTTTTGTGTGATCTCCTATCCCAATCTTAGAGGTGGTTTTTTTGTGGATCAATCGTCACAAAATCTTAGCTTGACATGGTAGAAAGATTGGACACCTATCTTAGAATTTTTTCTGGCTATAAATTTAGCATTTAACACAAACTTCAGTTTTCTCATTTAACCCAAGCATTATCTGGTTGTTAAATTCAGGAAGACTGGTTGGAGGTTTTGGGCTGTGGGGTGACAGAGCAAGGAATTTTAAATGAGAGTGGATTAGAAAATAATGTTTCTTGGGCGTTCGGACTTGGACTGGAGCGACTTGCTATGGTTTTGTTTAATATCCCTGATATAAGACTATTCTGGTCATCTGATGAACGGTTCACATCCCAGGTGATTACTTAGTTAACAACTTACTCTATTGGAATGATGAAGTTAATGGTCTCAAAATTTGGTTCTTCTCTCAATTAAATATCTTTGATTTTGTGTGCAGTTTAAAAAGGGAGAGCTTGGAGTCAAATTCAAGCCGTTTTCAAAGGTACACATTTTTTTCCCTCTTCATGCAGACTAAGAATTTCAGTTAAAGACCTATTTTTCTTGTGAGTTTGAACAAAAGCGAACCCAATCTCGTTCTGCAGTATCCTCCTTGTTACAAGGACATCAGTTTCTGGATCAGTGAATCCTTCACAGAGAATAACTTTTGTGAAGTTGTTAGAGGAATTGCTGGGGATCTGGCCGAAGAGGTACAAACCTGATCTTTTGATTATTTAATAGAGCATAAACTATATATTTTACAGGAATCTTCGGTACTTCTGAGCTTTTCTTTACTTGTATAGTCACATTTTCCAGAGTGGGTTTGTTTATAGTCTCTATTATCGCATTTACAGGTGAAGTTAATTGACAATTTCACCAATAAGAAAGGGATGACTAGTCATTGTTACAGAATAGTGTTCCGTTCCATGGAGCGCTCTCTTACAGATGAAGAGGTCAATGAACTGCAGGTAACCATTTTTGACACTTTCCAAGTATACATAAGATAAATCAAAACAGAAAGGAAGCATTTGGGTTTGTCATATGTTGTTTATGGTAGAATGTTCAGAAATGGTGATTTTTAATGCAGACTAAAGTGCGTGATGAGGTGCAGAGGAAACTAAATGTTGTGTTGAGGTGAGAATACTGAAAAGTAGAGTTGTGTTGCAGACGATGAAGAACGTTTCAGATTTGACAATTGTAATTTCTACATAACATTTGTTTACTTTTGGCAGAATTGCATTACTCTCAAATAAAATATATTTACATTGTTTTTCAATCATAGGGAAAAGAAAATTTAAGATGCTTTATGCTTCAGTGACCAACATTACAAGCTACAACTTTTGTTCAAAATTGTTTTGCCTTTGCCCCAGACATGAGCTCGTTTGGTGGTTGCCTCAAAATTTGACTCAAGGGTTTATTCTGTTGAGCGTATTTGCATACGTATAGCTTGAAAAAGAAACAAAAAGCTTTCGAAACCTGCATAAATCACAAACAAATAAAAAAGAAAGATTTCCTTTTTAAGACAATATCACCAGAATTTCATGTTTCAGTCTATATCATAAACTCACATTCACCATGTACTAAGATAAGAGACATACCAAACCCACTGGCTTAAGTGTTGTGCCATTGCTTTAAAGCTTTTCCAAGGCTGCTCGTTTATGATGATTACCTTACTCCGTTGTTCTTTGGCGGACAAAATTGAAAGCCAAATGTCGACAGGTCCACAGTACTTACGAAAGATATTAAGGCTTACCTGATGTACAAAACCATGTAATTCATTAAACTGAGTCAAGTTCACAATCAATAGGACCCTGAAGTCCCCTAAAGTAAAACTTACGAGTTCCCAAGCTTTGACATGTCTTCCTGCATCAGTCTGAAGGAACTTTCTGCACGTACAACACAGTGATGAGAAAAATGATTTTGCTGTTTCATGAGTTAAGAACTCAAAGAAGTCTGACGTACAATACTCCACAATACACATCACGGTGATTGGGATGACCCGAAACACCATAGTTGTCAAATGTTATGATCTGAAAGCAGCATGTAGATAATCAGATGGCAGAATACGCATAAGTGAAATCCTGATGAGTGTCTTTAACTAGGCTTTAGAGCCAAGGCATACCGTGTGGATATTGTACTTAGTGACTTCTTCTTGGATAATTTCTGTTAACAAATCATGGCTCCACGCTTGCTTAAAGCCATCCTGAGAGGAAGAATATAATATACTTGGTGACCTCAGATGATGTGGGAAGATACACATGTGTTGGGGAGATAAAAATAGTACTAACCTGAAGATTTAGATGGTCCAGAACCTTTAGTTGTTGAAGTGGAACCTACATCGTTTGATATACATATAAGCAAACACGTTTTTCACTAGAAGGACAAGAAACAGATCACAGAGATGCCTATTTTTTCAAACTGGATTACTTTGAGCACTGCACACGCCTGATGCAGCTCATCTTTCCTAATGCTTCCCATACCATCAGCGTTACCTTAAACATGCAAATTCATCTTAGTGTGTGTCAAAACAAGCATTCACAAACTGCATGTCAGTAGCATCCCAATTTTTGGATATGTGATTATGTTGTGGAACAAAAGGACTTATGTTGGTCCTACAAGCTTTGTGAAAAATTTGCTAATCCTTTTACCAATTCCAGAACTTTGAAAGGAAAGAAAACCACTAACCAGTGGACAAGCATAACATGTGAAGATTGAAGCCATTGGAAGTTAAGTAGTGTATTGTTGGAGAAAAGAACCTGTTGAAAGAGTCAAAGACTAATCTCTCAGCATAACAAATAAACAGATACTAAAAAGCTAGCTTTGACATTTCAATAATTTCAACGAGATACATCCTCAAAATCTTACATTGACTCATCATCAGGATGTGCGATTATGAACATCACATTCTTCTTGTGAGGAGTCTTACCTAAAGTCCAAATACAATGAGATATCAAATTGTGCTTAAAGTTATTAAATAGTGAAAAACTGGGTTCTGGTAACTTGCCATCATCGAGAATAGCAGCTCTGGAGCTAGATGTTGATCCGAAGAAAATTTTGCATAAAGAAGCCACCCATATAACAATCAGAGAAATAGAAACCACAAGGCATGCCATCTGCAACCATAAATGATACTGAATCAATACAGTTTTTTCAGCGTATTCTGCAGAAAGAGAGTTCTATGGATGATACCAAAACAAAAGTAATGAAAAAAGACTGATCAATTCCAATAAATATAAGTCTTTCTCTATGGATCTAATTCTTACAACGCCAACAGTACAGTACAATTAATGATAAGACAATCATCCTTTAAGAAGTCAGAGGTTTCTAAAGCTGCTCGTCTGAAAAAGCGTTTGTAACCCCTCGTGATAATAAGTCATGCTAGAGAAACAGCAAATTTCAGAAGGAAGTCTCACTGTGTCAGAGAAAAAAAACACATAGTTTTAACGGAAATGACTCACTCTAAGAATTCAACAGATGATGCAGGAGAAGACTTTCACATAAGGATTTTCAAAACAACCCTACGGAATCGAGCATTCTGCAGAACAAAATTTTGTTTTAACATACAGAGCAAACAAGTAACCAAAAAAACTCCAGAAGAGGAACTGGGAAAATAATAATCAGCTTTTAACTCAAAAAAGGAGTCTTTATTCGCCAAAATTTCACAAGTATAAATGAATATTGAAGAAAACTAGAACAAAACCGTTCTCAAATTCTGAAAGATCAAACTTAAAAGACTTAAATGTGAAACCAAAGAAGAGACCTATAAAAGCCGCGATGATGAGACAAGAGCTTGATGAACGGCGACGAGACCTATTTCTGAAACCCGATGGAGAATTTTCCTTTGGGCTTTCAAATGGGCCTAATTAAGGCCCAAACTTGTAGTTTAGTAAGGATTTCTCAAAATAATTTCAAATGAAAAATAAACTCCTAAAATCAGACAATATTATTTTTGTGATTTTATATTTGCATTTCAATATAGAAATCGGATTTTCAATTAGCGATGAGTTTACGAGCTAAGCAACGAAACTAATTGACCTTATCTAATTTTCTCATTACGACGATAAAGTATAGAAAGATTTTTCCCGACAGATCAAACTGCCTTCACGTTACTTATGTTCCCACCTTATTATATACAAACTGCTTTTTATTTATTTATTTTTATTCTTTCAGATCAAACTTTTCCAATTCACCAAAATTCACAGTAACATGCATAATGATTAGTCACAAGTTGAACTATTTTAAAATTCGATTCTTTTTCTTCACCTTTTTTATATTATATATATGGCTGTGAACGCGTAACTTCGGTGTTAGATTATCAGTAAAGTAATAACTAAATTTGAATAAATTCTAACAAATTGTACGATTTAACAGCAAAACTAACAATATAAATAAATGGCTGTTTTCCAACAGTTTTTACTCTGTATATTTGTTGAATGTCAGACTTATAAATCGCAGATTGATATACCAATATAACTCTAAACTAAACATGTGATCTATAAAATCACTATTTAAAATAAATTTAATAGTAAAATAGATATTGAATCGGAGAAGATGCACTCTTGTGATTTGTGACCTTATATGACAGTGAACATGTACGAATCTCGTTACGGAAGATTCCGTATGTTTTGTTTTTCTCCAATTTTATTGGGATAAAATTGATTTTTACAATTCAACCAATATATACACACTTATATGTTAGTTGTTACTTGTTAAATTGGTAGTTCATTTTAGATGAAAATTTTGCAAGTATGTATTTTCGTGTAAGAGAAAATTTTAAAGATAGCTTTGTAGTTTTATTACTCTTCTTTTTAAAACCCTAGTTTAGGTTCTTAACAAATTGGTTTTATGAAGGCTGAAGCACTATATTAAAGGCTAACTAGGAGAATATCTAAACTCTATCACATATAAATCAGTTTTGTCAGATAATCTCATTCTCGAGTCTTTAAGATTTACTAAAGAAGATAATTTTAGATTTATGTATAAAAATCAGTCTAAACCTAAACCATAAGAACCAAACACTAATTAAGATTTTAACCATAAAACCCAATCCTCAAATCTTAACCCAAAATCTAATCCCTAATTTCCCAATGGTATATATATTCATTAATAAATCTAATCGATCCCAATGGTATATATATTTTATTATTTTGAAAATTACGATCAGGTTAATTTATATTATTTTCAATGGTCTGTACTTTACATTTTGACGTAATTTCTTATTTTATTAAAATTAATTTTTCTTAACAGAAATTAGAATGTTACAAAAAAATTACAATTTTAAAATTTTAAAATAAAACATTAAGGACCACAATCTATATATATGATACAATGTGCATATATATATACTTGTTACATGTGAAGCAGAATTGGGTGGATTAAAATTTTGAGAATGAGAGGAGAAGCACATGGAAGCACACTTGCATGAACATGTTTTGTCTTCATAGACATCCACTTTTAAATCATACAAATTTTGAATAATGATTTGTAACATTATTACGATTTCCATTTTGTTGTTTATTTTAAACATCATTTCAATTTTTTTTCTTCTTTTTGAGTTTTCACTTCTTTTGTATTCCTGAAAATTATGTTCTTTTAGTTTCGTTAAAAAAACCGGACCAAACATGTAGCAAGTTTCTACTTTCAAGTATTTCTTAAGTTAATGGTAAACACTCCATAAATAACGATTGTTATATGGTTAATTTAACTAATATAGTATATGTATTCGACACTTTCTGTTAGTCAAACTAAAGCAGAATCTCTCAGGACCCTTTTTTTTCTTTCAGTTTCTTTCCTAAAACGAAAATAGAGTTTGTAACAGTGTTTTTTTTCCAGATCTCTCTAAATTTACAGTGGTTTTTCTTGACCTAATTTTCTTTCGGTGGTAGTTTTCTTAAGCAATCGTTCAATCTTTGTCAAAATGTCATTTTCTATGAATAATAATTGATGTCTCTGAGCTTAGAGGAAGACGTGTGCCTTTTGTCATGCCAAATCTCTCTGACTTATGTTCCACTAAATGAAATGAATTAGGCATTGTGGGTCGTCTTCTTAACCCGGATCGTCAAAAGATGGCGAATTTGGTAATCGATATGCCAATGAAGTGGAAAAACAAGGCAAAGTAAGAGGAGTTGCTTTCTCGAAAGAAAGGTTTTAGTTCATCTTCACAAATGAAAATGATTTTATGGATATTCTGGAGAAAGGAGTACAGACCTATAACGAGTGGACCATAGCCACAGATAGGTGGTTAGAAAACCCTCCTGAAGATTACCTTCAATTCATACCCTTATGGGTCCAAATCAAAAACATTCCGCTCAACTTCTACACTGCTCAAGCGATTTCGGCTCTTGGGGAAATAATAGGACAAGTTCTTGAAGTTCGTCTAGACGATAATAAGGCTCAACCCATGGATTTTGTGCGGGTTCTGGTGAGGTTTGATGTTTCAAAACCCTTAAGAAAATCAAAAGTTGTTTGTTTGCCTAATGGAGAATCTACTCAAGTTTTTTACCACTATGAACGAATTCAACGGCGGTGCCATCATTGTCAACAACACAATAATGAAAAAGACTATTGTCCTCTTCTCATTGTTGCAAGGAAAGAAAAAGGGAACAATTTAGGGAAAAGAATCAAGTTTCTCCTCATGATCAGGCTCTTATCTTTAAAGAGAATGATCCACTCTTTGACATCATTTCGGAGGAGTAAATGGGGATTGATAAGTTCACTGGTCGAGCAAAGATTGCTCCAGAGGTTTTGACGGAATTTCGTGATTTCCTTAAACTTCCTACTGATTTCAACAGGGAAGCTCGAGTGGAGAGAGTGAAAGCTACTATAGTGGATGCGGAACAAGATCCTCTGTTCCAAAAGGTGGTCCTCGTGCTAGAACCACCTCCTCTTGTTTTGTCTTGTCTTGACAAAGGAAAAGGAAGGGTATACGACTATGAAGAGGAAGAATTGAAAGAGCTAGGCCTTTCTTTGGTTCCCCACGCTAATGGCAGATGCTATATATGCTGCTATCAACTCTCACTCTTACGTGCCTCCATTCTTTTCTGCTACTAGTGATGGAGAATCTTACAAGCAACTCTCAGCTGAACCTCTCAGTTCTACGGTTTCCCGTACTTGTTTCTCTGAAACAGGTACGTCCGGGACTACGAGAGGTGAACCCAAACCAAGGAAGAGGCCGCATAGTTTCAAGAGGGCTTTGTAAAAACCACAGAAGAGGAGGGGAGAGGATGACTCAAGAGGTTCTTTCAAGAGGAAAGGAAAGAATGAGGATACATCAACAAAATCAAGCACAAGGCATGCTAAATCTTTGGACGTCCCCATGGTGGGACAACCCAAAGAATAATGAGCATTTTCTCTTGGAATTGTCAAGGTTTTGGACGGTCTCAAGCCTTGACAATTGATACTACGAGTTTTAACACTATATCCTACTGCAAGTGCACAACAAACGAAATAGTATTTAGGGATCGAATCCACAAAGAACCAAGTTACACTCTCAATTCCTATTAAATCACAAGCTATATCAATCAAATAAAGGAAGTGAATTCTAACAACTTAGATGTGAATGTAATCAAATAATTAAAGCAATCGGATGTCGGGTATTCATTCGGGAGTTAGAATTCTTGTCAGGGAAACTATTCAGGGACTACTCTAATCTTATTCTCGGCTTGAACTTAAGTAAAAATAAACCAACTCTCATTGAATCTACCGCTCTATCGATAACCTAAAGGTCCTAACTCTCGTTGGTTTCAGATTACAAATAGGCTTTATCGTTTGGGTTCAATTACCCACAATCCAACCTAGCATCAACTCTCATTGGTAGTGAAGGAATTGCTCTTCTAATCTAGTTCTAGTTCTTAACAATCTTCTGGAAGGTTAACAACCTAAAATCATTGACTAGGTGATCATGCTAATCTATGCATTAGATTCGAGTATTAGAAGGAGAATCATCTAATAATCAATCCTATTTGTTCCCCAACAATGAATTCTAAAACCCTAGAATCCCTAGATACTATCTAAGATCTACTCAGACATAGAACAACAAATTTTGCAAGTCATGATGAACTGAAATTGAAATTGCATAAAGATATAATAAAGAGGATTCAGAAATTCTTCTCAAGTATGAAGAGATCTTCTTCCTAGCTTACAAACTCTCAAAACTCTGTAAAATTTCGTTCTCCAATATCAAAAGATTCTCCCAATAAAAATAGGAAAAGGAGTATTTATAGGGCCCAAAACAAGGGTTGAAAATCGCAAAATTAGGTTTCTGCAAAAGGCTAGGATCGATCGAGCACTCGGCGATCAATCGATCTCTTGGATGATGAGTCGATCTTCTCAGAAACCAAGTCGTTCTTCAAATCTATCAAGGATCGATCGGTCCTTCCTTTCGTGGAAAATGACGGAAAATGTTTCAAACCTCTCCAAAGTCCACCTTCAAACATGATTCCAAATCTGAACGGTTTTGACCTGAAATCTCAATAAAACATAGATAAATTTCCCAAATATAACTGTAATAATGAGCTCAAAACCGACAAAATATGAGGAACATCAACAATTCAGTGGCTAAAGTAAATGCGTTAAAAATTCTTTTCGGAGGTCTTGTTTTAAATGGAAACGAAAAACTGCAGTAATGTTTTAGTAGATCTCCAAGCTTGGCTTAATTATGATAGGCTATATACGATTAAGCCTATAGGTTTTAGTGGCGGTCTTGCCCTCTTTTGGAAAAAATCTGTAACAATGGGTATTAAGTTTGCAGATAAATTTGGATTGCTATGTCTTTTTTGGAAGGGAAATTTTTTACTTGTCTTGTATCTACGGAGCTCCCACCATTTTAAATAGAGTTCATGTGTGAGAAAAGCTCACTCGACTAGGACTCAACAGATTGGAACTTTGGTGTGTTGTTGGGGATTTTAATGATATTCTGCACGCGAGTGAGAAACATGGTGGTCCGACGCATTCTGATGCTAGTTGTAGACCTTTTGTGGATATAATTTTAGTAAATCAGCTTCATGAACTGGATAATACAAGAATTGCTTTTATGTGGGGAGGAATGTGTAATGGGTTATGGATTCAATGCAAATTAGATCGAGCTTTTGGTAATAAAGGTGGAAACCAAAAATATATGGGTTCAAATCAAGCTTTTCTTATGAAGCAAGGGAGTGATCCCATGCCAGTGCTAGTTAAACTTCTTTCATCACAAGAATCTTACACGGGGCAGTTTCGTTTTGATAAACGTTTTATCAATAAGCCACATGCAAGGAGGCTATTTTCCAAGCGTGAAATCACACCCAAACACAGTCAGCTTTTGTCTCGGACCGGCTAATCACAGACAATATCATGATTGCTCATGAGTTGGTTCATGCGTTAAAAACGGTCCCATCTGTCTCCAAAGATTTTTTAGTGGTCAAGACAGACATGTTGAAGGCTTATGACCGCATTGAGTGGAGATTTTTGGAGGTTCTATTGAGAACTATGGGTTTTGATGAAAAATGGATCTGATGGGTAATGTTCACGGTCACTACAATTTTTTATGCTCTTTTGATCAATGATGCTCCTTTTGGTTTGATCCAACTAGGTAGAGGATTGAGACAGGGGGATCCTTTATCCCTTTTTCTTTTTGTCTTATGCACCAAAGCGCTTACTCATCTGATGATTAAAGCAGAAAGACAAAGTTTGATAGAATAGATAAAATTTGGTGCAATGGGACCTTCTTTTCATCTTTTTTTTTTGCCGATGACTCTTTGTTCTTGTTCAAGGCTACAATCGAACAAGCTCAAAATTTCCAGCAGATTTTAAATACCTACAGCGAGGCATCTGACCAGAGAATAAATTTTGACAAGTCAGCAATTACATTTGGCTCAAAGGTTGAATTGGGAACACAACCTAGCATCCAAAATTGCATGTGGATTTAGACCATTGGTGGTATAGGCACTTACCTTGGACTTCCGGAGTGTTTCACAAGTTCGAAGTCTAAAATGCTGGCTTTCATCCATGACAAATTACAGACAAGGATGTATGGATGGTTCGCGAGAATGCTCTCCCAAGGGGGAAAAGAAATCCGGCTTAAAGTGGTGGCTCTCGCTATGCCAATTCACGCTATGCCGTGCTTTAGACTTCCTAAATTCTCGATTAACAAGCTCACTGCAGCAATGTCTAGCTTATGGTGGGATTCCAAGGAAAACAAGAGGAAAATTCACTGGAAAAAATGTGTATGCCAAAAGACTTAGGTGACCTTGGTTTCAAGGATTTGGCCTATTTTAAGCAAGGCCTTTTGGCAAAACACGCTTGGAGACTTTTGTCTAATCCTAATAGTCTTACTGCTTCTCTCCAAAAGTCTAGATATTTCAAAGAAGGACATTTTGAATCTGAAACTTTACCGGTTAGACCTTCCTTTGGTTTCAGAAGCATTTTGTGGGGACGTGATCTACTTATGAAAGGAGTCAACAAGATGGTGGTAAATGGAAGGAATATAAGAGTTTTGATGGATAAGTGGGTCAGTGATGGAGAAATGAGAACCTTTTATACTAAACAAACCATGTATGATCAAAACTTGAAGGTTGAAAGTCTCATTGAGCCATTAGAAAAAAGTTGGGATATGGTTAAGCTTAGAGAGTTGTTCTGTCAACAAGACCAATCCCAAATATGGAGGATTTCTGGTCGTGGCAACATACTAAGAATGATAATTTCATAGTGAAATCTGCCTATTGATTGGCGCTTAGAGACGAACACAGTGACCTTTTTGCACAGGTTGTGGCAAGTCCTTCTTCCTTGCTGGTGAGGAATAAAGTCTGGTCCTTCAAAACTGTGAGTAAGATTAAAATATTCTTGTGAAAGCAGTGAACAATGCTCTCCCAGTCAAGGATTCGTTAATCAAAAGGGTATTAAGTTGGAAAATATTTGTCAGCTATGTGGATTATAGGGAGAGATTGCAAACCATATCCTCTTCACTTGTACAATAGCTAGACAGGTTTGAGCTGTCTCTGGTATTCCACACCCAAAAGATGGATTCGAAAATGAATCTTTTTTATCAAACGTTCACTATTTGGTTCTCGCTAGTAAGCAAAATCATTACTCAGAAGTGGTGAAGTTATCAATACAATGGATATTGTGGATCCTTTGGAAAAACAGAAATGCGTTTCTTTTTCAACGAATCAGTGTTCACAACAATGGAAACTATATCAAAGAGCCAAGAGGATGCTAACATTTGGCTGGCGGCTCAGGAGAAAAATATACAACACATGCATGTCTCAAGTGTTGTGGAAGTTGGATGGAACCCCCACCCTCTCATTGGCTCAAATGTAATATCGGGTGGTCATGGTCCAAAGTGAAGAACTTGTGTGGAGCTGCTTAGGTGCTCCGAGATTCCGAGGGAACAGTTTTATTTCATAATTACAGACCTTTTCGACAAATTAGCTCCTTGTTTGAGGCTAAGTCGATAAGTATTCTTAGGGCTGTTGAGAGTATGATATCCTTTAAAATTAACAAGATTGCTTTTGCTGCAGAAGATTCTTATCTTTTGAACTCGATTTCAAGACCAAATTCGTAGCCTTATTTTTGGTTGTTTGCAAAAGAGTTTAGGAAGGGTTTACATCATTTTCTGGACTGGGACATTCAAGTGGAGAAGTCAAAAGTGAACAAAGGCTCCACTCTCATAGGTGCTAGTGTCACGAAAGAGTCAAGGTTTCATGTTTATGTTGCTTTCTCCTTCCCATCGTGGCTGATAGGTCTTTTTGCTAGTGAAAGTTGTATTGCCTCTTAATTGCTCTGGATTTTTTTACATATGTTTGCTCTGGTTTTTAATTTCAGTGCGCTTGGTAGGTGGCTTGACTTAATGTTTTGCCTACACTTTTTTCTGTTGAAAATTGGTAAACCTACCATTTATTTGGCATGTTATTTTTATATTTTTTATTTTCAAATGAAAAAAAATGTATTCGACACTTTACTTTATTTTTATTTTATTTTGTTTTATTTTCAACTTTTTACATAATTTTTATTTGATGGCAACTTCTCTCTCTCACTAATCATATGTTTTGCCAATATCGTGTATGCTACACTTTTCCACTAATTGATTACTGTATTTTATTTTCAATTTTGGAAAATTTCTTTTCGTGGAAAAAGCTACCTATATATAGTTTGATTAAACTGTTATTCAGGTTCTACAAATTCTCGTTACAAATCAATTTCTCTCTAGTTATTTTGTATTTGTGTTTTGCCGGGCTTGTTGTAGAAAACTTAAAAGATTGGTCTTATGTAGAGAACTACTAAAGAGAATATTCTGAGAGTGCAATGATAGCGGACCACCAATGATGTTTGAATTGTTTAGAGTAAAGAGTGTATTAAATTGAATTGTAAATTTAATAGGAATAGTGAAACAATACACATTGGAACAATTAAAAATTACACCTAAATAATATACATTTTTCGGTTTTTGAATTTATTAGACATATAAACCAGTGAGCCAATTAATAAAGCTCATCAATTCAACTAAGTAATAATTCATTAACGTAAAACTTGCTCTAATAGATGGATACGATTTTTTAGTTACTTATATATTAACACATAAAATGATAACAATAAATCAAACCAATTTTTTTTAACAGACTGATAAGGTTTGATTTATAACACAAATCTCTATAAATCTAAATGGCTGAAAACTTATCACTCAAGATGACACAGTTTTTCAGGAAACGAATTATGAAAGATTTAAAAAATACAGATATAGATATTAAACCATTTAAACAAAAATATTTATCCAATCAAACGAAGTTATATTCTTATAACTTTTTATTATACAATAAACAATCTAGTTTATATAAGTTTGTATTTCTAATATATATATATATATACATATGATTCTATTTTCTATATAATATTGAGAATAAGGATATTTAATCCAATAAACTATATATTATGTTTTTGAGAACAATGAATCAATCAATGGCCTACATGGGGTTTTGTTCAGGGACAAAGCAAAAAACTAGAGAGGGAGAGGTCTCACAAGTAACAAAATAAAATATTATACAAAAAATTTAATTAAGAAAAACAAAGCACATGTTCTGACACATGAACATGGTTCCTTCTTCACTTCTCCTTTTCCTTCAACAGCTCATATTTTCTCTATCTCTCCACTCTTCCACTCAATTCATTCCTCTATATTTTTTAATCTTTTTCTTCTTCATTATATTAGCATTCCACTCAATGTCATAAATTTCTATACATATGTTACTACTGTCTATTAATTTTCTTTTTCTTTGACTGTTAAATACAAGCTTCTCTATAAACTAAATTGTACATGTGAAGGACAAAAAGAGAAGTATATTGATTGTATTGGACTATTCTTCTATGTGATTATATAAAGTGGCCTTTCTTATGCTAGCTATCGACTAATTACTGTCCATACACGCTTTGATATATGTGTGATGATATTTGCATTTAGGTGTAGTAGTGCATTAAATTGAAAAACAATAGAAACTTTGTGTCTATGGTACAATAACACTGTAGTGATAGCCACATAGTTACTAAACATGCTAAACACACATAAAGGTAGAGCATAGCTTTGTTACAATTTCGACATGATAAAAATGTATGTGGCTGCAAACATTTTGCATTTGCCCTGAATCATACCTACCACTATCACTGCTTAGTTAAAGTGACAAGTGTTTCTTCAGTCGATTATATATTATTATATACATAATACAAAGCATGATCACAGATTTGCATAAAACTTATAAGAGAGGCCGAATCCGGTAGCAGTAAGCCAAGTGTCAGATCGTCGGACGGCCAGAAGAAAAAGGCGGAGGAAATGATCAAACGGCGGAGAAAGGAAGAGAGAAAAGCGAGAGCATGTGAAAGAGAGAAACATAAGAATGTTTCCAAAGTATATTATAAAAACACTATACTATTAAAAACTATATTATAAAAAGAAAAAGAAAATTATAATTAAGAGAGAAGAAGAAGCACGTGCTGCCTGATTCTCCATCTCAAAGCTTTATTTTTTCTTCCTAAACAGCTGTTTCATAGCTGTCCGATCTCTCTCTCCCCCATGTGACCCCACTCAGAGATATAAACATTATAGTATTATCTTTATCTCTTACTTCTGTTTTGTATAACTACTCTTTGTTATACATAGCCATTTTAGTTGCTTCTGTTTTGTTTCCCTCATCTCTCTTTTGATCATCTAAACTCCCAATTTCCATTCTTATTGTGTGCCGTTAAAATGGCACAACTTCCTCCAAAGATACCAACATTGTCGACGACACCAAATTGGCCGGATTTTTCTTCACAGAAACTTCCTTCAATAGCTGCAACAGCTGCAGCAACAACAAGTGCAGGACAACAACAAAACCAAAACCCTTCATGGATGGATGAGTTTCTCGACTTCTCAGCGACTCGTCGTGGGACTCATCGTCGTTCAATTAGCGACTCTATTGCTTTTCTCGAAGCACCTTCTTCTGGTGTTGGTAACCATCACTTTGATAGATTCGATGATGAACAATTCATGTCTATGTTTAACGATGATGTACACAACAACATCAATCATCATAACAATCACCTTGGTGCTACACGTTCCTCTTCCAATACATCGACGCCTTCTGATCACAATAGCATCAGCGAAGACGATAACAACGACAAGGAACCTCCACCTCCCGATCAAGATCATCATATGGACAATGTAACCAATCAAAATAATGGAGGAGCTGGTGATAATTACAATGAACCAGACGAGGTTCAAAGTCAGTGTAAGATGGAGCCACAAGATGGTCCGTCGGCAAATCAAAACTCCGGTAATCGGATTCATGATCCCAAAAGGGTAAAAAGGTATGTTACTCATTTTAATTCCGGAAAAAAAACAAGGTCATGCATGCACGTACAGTTAATATTCAACATACCAATTCTAAGAAAAAAATAACAAAATTTGGTTAGATTTAGTGTCGTTTTCATTACATTAATAACAATTTATTTTTTTGACAGAATTTTAGCAAATAGGCAATCAGCACAAAGATCAAGGGTGAGGAAGCTGCAATATATATCAGAGCTAGAACGAAGTGTTACTTCATTGCAGGTAACAATATTTTACATTAATTTTAGTAATTAAATTACATAAAAATCAAAACTCATAATTGAAAATTGTGAAATCTAGACTGAAGTTTCAGTGTTATCACCAAGAGTTGCATTTTTGGATCACCAACGATTGCTTCTCAACGTCGACAATAGTGCTATCAAGCAAAGAATCGCAGCTTTAGCCCAAGACAAGATTTTCAAAGACGGTAATTTTCTATTTTTAACGTTTTTTCAATTATTTATAGTGAATTTTCCAGAGAATTGACCAAAACTATACAAAATTTATATTTTTTATTACTATTTTTTCAATGTTTTTCACCCTATGTATTTAATTATCACTGACAATATATATAGGCTTGACCAATAGTTATTCTTTAGCAATAAAACTATATATATACAAGTACTTGCTACAATGCATGCTTCATAATTCTTATACATTATTTTGGGGATTTTTTCTTTGATTTTTTTGATAAGTGAGAGGTTCCGATTCTTTGAATCATGTTAATATATATATAATTCTTCACAGAATTTGACGATTCTGTTTGTTTGGTCAAAATTTTCTAAAGGACACTAAATATTTCCATCGAAATAGTTGTCAAACTTTTAGAATTTTCTTAGATTTTAAAGATTTTTTTGTTGGTATTTTTATAATATGGTTACAGCTACTAGCTAGTAATTAATTATGAATCACAAAGATCACTAGATATATAATTGTTTGATTAATATATAAGCTAGAAGTAGAACAACTGTCCATGAGTGCACATATGACATATATTAACATAAATCATACAAGTACTTAACTAAAATTAGAGATTTATGACAATAATTAATAGTAATTGTTAACTTTAATATTTTTTCAGCTCATCAAGAAGCATTGAAGAGAGAAATAGAAAGACTTCGACAAGTATATCATCAACAAAGCTTGAAGAAGATGGAGAACAATGACTCCGATCAATCTCCGGCCGATATCAAACCGTCTGTTGAAAAAGAACAGCTTCTCAATGTCTAAAGCTGTTCATTGATGGTGACCAAAAGATTCTTGACTATAAAACCTCTTTGTGTCAAGGAAATTAATTTATCAACATTTTTATTTAATCTAATCACATTTTTTTAAGCTGTGATGAATTTGCTTTGGGGGTATCTGATTTTTTTTTGTTGTTCTTATGGAGTGGGAGGGAGAAAAAAGTGGGAATGATTATGTAAAAAGAATTTAGCTGATGATTTGTTGTTTATTCAATTATTTGTTGGAGTGTCAAAGCATTTGTGTACTAATTGATATTTTCTTCCGAAATAGTTTTGTTTTCATCAACTTACTAATCACCAAATTTTCATGTGCCCCATATAAATATAATTAAAAAACAATAATTTCTTGTTGTTTCTATTGACAAAAAGAACAATGTTTTTGGACCATGAAAGTTTACCCATAGTTTCAAGATTGTTATTTGAAGTGACTGAAAGCGATTTCTTATTCCTTAACATCATATAAGAAATTATTTATCATTAGAAACAAAAAAACCAAATCAATTATGATGAATTAATAGTATACTTAGCGACTTTTGTTTGTTTCATGAAAAAGAAAAAACGTAAGATGTTAATATTTCCTCGCGTAGGACTTGAACATGTAGATATGATGTCGTATAAAATCTAGAAGATATGAATATATATCCTAGATAGAATTAATACATATAAAAGTTATAATTGGCAGAATTACATACAATTATGTTAACTTTTGTGCAAACAAACTCTCAAACTCCTTATTTTTTGCAACTTTAATTTTAATCTTAAAAAAACAAAATCACCAAATAAAGTATAATACAAGAGTATATCGAATTAAAAGAGAAATGAGTTTACATCTACTCTTTAAATATTTGAATTTCTAGCATATATTACCATACAATTAAAAGTTATCACAATTATCAAATTTTCAAAATTATGATAAATAGTACATCAAATTAAAAAATAATAATTTGTTCATATGTAGTTTTAGAATTATACTGTTTGTGACCGTATAACTAAAAATTGTTTAAAATTCCAGATTTGAATTTATGAATTGATTTGTGTTTGCGTAGTAGTAAAGATTAAAACTGAAATGTGACATTGATCTCTTCACACACTTCTCCAATGCCAGGAAACGCATACGTGGTCTCTTTGAATGTGACCGCAGCCTTGACCGAAATCCAGAAGTGCAGAAAATTATTCAATCTACATGGAACTTAGATGAAAAAATGTCAAACCTGCAACCAGATGAAGAGGAAATCAGAAAGCTGAATATGAATTTAGGTGAGGCTTACAGATTGGAGGAAGAACACTACAAACATCGAAGTAGGCAAAACTGGTTAAAGGCTGGAGATAAAAATTCTAACTACTTTTATGCAATAACCAAAGGAAGGTGCATCACCAAGACGAACTTGTGTTTGAAGAAACGGAGATTACATATATTATCGAATCAGATAATATATGTAATTATCAAGACCAATCAGATATTATCGAATCAGTTATGTAAAGATAAGTGGATGAAGAGACAAATACTACCTTGACCAAATTGCCATCGATAGCAGAAATAAAAGAAGTTGTCTTCTCCATTCATCTCGACAAAGCGCCAGGTCCTGATGGCTTCTCCGCAAGTTTTTTTCCAAATTTTTTGGAAAGACATAGTTACTGCAATAACAAAAGAGATCACTTAATTTTCTCTTTCGACATTATGCCCAGTACTTTAAACCATACTCATGTAAGATTGATTCCAAAATTATTAAATCCAAGAAAGGTTGCTCACTATAGACCTATAGCACTCTGCAGTGTAACCTACAAGATCATCTCAAAAATTCTCTCTAAGCGTCTTCAAACTATCTTGGCGTCAATTATAACTGAGAATCAATATGCATTTATCCCATATTGGGATTTAATCAAGTATGGATGCATAACATCGGTTTCTTACTCCTACCTCTTCAATGGTACAACAAAACGCTTAGTCACTCCTGAGCGTGGAATTAGACAAAGCGACTCTCTCTCCTCTTATATTTTTATACCATGCAGCGAAGTTTTATCAAGACTATGTCCAGAAGAGAAAACCATGGGAAGCTTTTGGGTATTCAAATCGTAAGAGCCATTCCCCGCATTAACCACCTGTTATTTGCGGATGACACCGTCTTCTTCCCCAATTCATCCAGTCAAAACTGTAGGAACTTACAGGAAATACTTGAGAAATACGAGCATGTTTCTGGCCAAATCATTAATAAGGAAAAATCAGCAATTACTTTTGCATCAAAGACTTCCCGAGCAGTAAAAAATGAAGCCAAAGCTATCCTCCAAATCCCCCAAGCAGAAGGAAATGGTAAATACTTAGGAGTTCCTGAAAATTTTGGAAAAAAGGATATTTTCAGCATTATGTTGGAAAAAATTAATAAGAAAGCATCAAATCAGGCAACAAAATGACTTTCACCTGCTGGTAAGCTCGTCATGTTAAAATCAGTCTCTTCAATCCCATCATACACCATGTTAAGCTTTAAACTAAAGAGATTGAAAGAATATTGTGTATTCAATGAATAATAAGGTCAATTATGAGGAGATATGAGGAGATCAATTATCTGTAATTAAGCAATTAGGTGTCTTGATTCTCTCTCAATTATGTTCCTTAAGTTTCTCTGTTACATGCCCCCGCAAGATGATCGATCGTAGAGAGACCAATCTTGTCATTAAGTGAGTGTAGTCTTAGCTTTGGTAGAGGTTTTGTTAAAGCATCGGCCAACTGATCAGTGGATGAGACATGTGAAACCCGTAGAAAACCAGACTGGACCAGTTGACGAATGAAGTGATAATTTAGAGCCACATGCTTCATTCGTGAGTGAAAAACCGGATTGGCCGATAGATAAGTGGCACCAACGTTATCACAATAAATAATCGGTTGAGAAAACGATGTGATCCCAAGTTCTTGCATCAAGTAGGCAACCCAGCAGACTTCAGATGCTGTGTCAGCCACAACCTTATACTCAGTCTCAGTTGAGGACCGTGCAACCGTCTTTTGTTTCTTTGAGGACCAACTGATAGGATGTGAGCCTAGATAAACAATGTGAGCACTCGTTGATGTGTAATCATCCCGATTTCCAGCCCAGTCAGCATCGGAGAAGGCATTGAGTACTTGCCTGTTTTGTCGGGAAAAGAAAATACCATGTGTTCTCGTACCTGAAAGATAACGTAGAACTCTCTTTACAGCTCGCCAATGTTCGTCTGTCGGCTTGTGCATAAACTGCGAGAGCTTATTGATAGCAAACGAGACATCAGATCTTGTTAGGAGTAAATATTGTAGACTACCAACAACCATTCGATACTCAGAGCCATCAGCTAGATGAGTGCCTGAAGTGAGGGAAATATTGAATGTTGTTGACATCGGAGTGGTGACTGGATGTGCTGAGAGCATATTCGTTTTGGATAGGAGATCAGTGATGTACTTGGTTTGAGTTAGTAACAACCCTTTATGCGTTCTTGAAGCTTCGATTCCAAGAAAGTAGTTGAGATTCTCGAGATCTTTTAAAGACAACCGAGTACTCAATGATTTGATGAAGTGCTCAACCTTTGCAGAATCGTTGCCAGTGATGATAATATCATCGACGTAAACTAAAACAAAGATTTGAGCTCCTGCTGCATTATAGATAAACAGCGAAGCATCAGATAAAGAATTGACAAAGCCTAAAGAGAGGAGAAAATTCCGTAGTTCCGTATACCAGGCCCGAGGTGCTTGTTTTAACCCGTATAGCGCCTTATTAAGCTTACACACATGATTAGGCTTATCACGATCAATAAAACCGGGTGGTTGAGCCATAAAAACGTCTTCGTTCAAGCGTCCTTGGAGAAATGCGTTGTTTACATCTAGTTGACGAAGAGGCCAGTCATGTGATATGGCATGACCTAGAACAAGACGGACTGTAGCAGGTTTAATGACTGGACTGTAAGTCTCTGTGAAGTCTAAGCCAGGGCGTTGATGAAAGCCTTTGGCCACAAGACGTGCTTTTAATTTTTCTATGTTGCCATTGGGGAGACGTTTTATACGAAAGACCCACCGTGAACCAACCAGATTATATGTGGGTTTTGGGGAAACTAAGGACCATGAATTATTGTGTAGTTGAGCATCAAATTTTGAACTCATGGCCTCACGCCATCGTTTATCCTTCATCGCCTGAGTTACAGATGTGGGCTCAACCTCCAACTGATCGAATTTCGCTAGCAACGATATTTTCTGGTTGGGTTTGAAGATGTGATTCTTCGATCGTGTCTGCATCCGATGCTGATTTTGTGGAGGAAGATGCGCCTGTGGAGGAGGCGAAGATTGATGATTATCGTTGTTTGACCCAACTGGTTCTGGACTTATATTGGACCCAATTATTGTTGGGCTTGTATTTGGCCTATTTGATTGAGCAGGCAAATCTTGTTGAGAAGTGAAGTTATTTGGGCCGAGTGAAGACATACCTGGGCCAGCGGATAATACACTTGGGTCTATGACGGGAGTTGATGAGGATGAAGTCACGTTCAATGTGTGTTGAGATCCCGTGAATGCAATTTCAGGTAATGAATCATGACTCGGAGACAAAACTAGAAATGGTGGAGCTTGCGACGTGGGCTGATGCGAGTGACCAGTAGGATTGATGATGGACAAAACGGGTGTAGTGATTTGTGATGATTGAGTCATTTGTGAAGGGTAATTTTTGTGTGGGAAGGAGGTTTCATAGAATTGGACATGTCGGGATGTGTATATTCTGTTTGTCGAGGGGTCGAGACATAGGTAGGCACTTTGAGTGAGGGAGTAGCCAATAAAGACACAAGGTGTAGAGCGGTTTTCGAGTTTGTGTTTAGTATATGGTCGAAGCCATGGATAGCAGAGACATCCGAAAACCCGTAGTTTGTGATAATTGGGGACCAAACCAAAGAGCTTCTCATAGGGACTGTGATTGTCAAGAGTCGCTGTTGGCAAGCGATTGATGGTATAGACAGCTGTACTTAGTGCATATGGCCAGAGTGTTGTTGGTACACCGGAGTGAGCTAAGAGAGACAAGCCAATTTCGACGATATGGCGGTGTCGACGTTCAGCAAATCTGTTGTGTTCAGGAGTGTGAGGTGGTGAAGTGAGGTGAGAAATTCCATTTTCTGCTAGATATTTGGCCATAGATACATATTCACCTCCATTGTCAGAGTATAGATTGACGATGCGGGTTTGAAATCGATTTTCTGTGAGGTTTTTGAAGCAGCGAAAGGTGTGAAAGAAATCAGATTTGCGGCGTAATGGATAAAGCCAAACATAGTGAGTGAAATGATCGACGAATATTACATAGTATTTGTACCCGTCATTGGAAAGGACTGGTGATGTCCAAACGTCTGAGAAGATTAGTTCAAGAGGTTTAGTGGATTTTAGGGTGGTTTGAGGGAATGGTAATTTATGACTTTTAATGATTGAGCAAGCATTACACGGTAAGAGAGTATTTTTCTGTGTTGTTGGAAGTGTATAACGGGAGATGATTTTATTCAAAGTCGAAAGACAAGGGTGTCCTAAATGGAAATGCCAAATTGAAAACGGTGTTTTTATAGAGGAAAAGGTGAAATGCTGGGAATCATCTCGAACTGGCCACTCATATCCACCTTGTCTAGCTCTTCATGTTGCTAGTTTTGCCCCCGTGTGTAGATCCTTCACCTGAAACATATTAGGGAAAAATTCAACGGAAACGTAATTGTCAGTACATAGTTTATTGACTGAGATTAGGTTTCGTGCTATACTAGGTACTCTTAGAACATGACTTAAACGCATGTCACGAGGATAATTAAGTAGGTTAAGAGAGCCTGTATGAGTGATTTCCAAACCTGAGCCGTTACCAACCATGACTTCATCGTTGCCGCTGTATGGGGTGTGAAGAGATAAGTTGGCTAAGTCCAAGGTGATGTGGTGTGAGGCACCACTGTCAAGAAGCCAGGAGGAGGGATATGGTGGTGGAGCGGAGATGTTGTATGCACTTGGATTCCAGTGAGTTGGTGAACGTTGATGCTGAGAATCTCCTGTTGACGAGGACTGAGAGATTAAACGGAACATTAGGCAGCGTTTTGCACTATGTCCTTGAGTGCCGCAAGCTTGACACTTGCCAAGGTAGGGACGTGGTTGTCGTGAATCAGACTGGTTGGTGCGAGGTGCATCAGAGTGAGAGGAGTTGGTACGATGTTCTTGATTGTTGGATCGGTTATTTTTGTTCCTGTTTTGAGCATGATTTGCAGTGATTGGAAAATTAGGAAGATTAGCAAGAGAGCTGGAGATGTCAAGTTCACGGTTCAGGAGCTTCTCGTGTAATTCAGCAAAGGAGATGGCTGTGTCACGAGAGTGAACAGCGTCAATGACAGACTTGTAGTCATCAGGTAGGCCATCAAGAACAGAGTCTGTGAGATCTTCGGGGTTAACCGGACTTGCGAGAAGGGCAAGAGCATCATATTTCATTTTAATTTGCTGCATGTATTCATCAATGGTTTTCTGACCTTTGACACAATACTTGAGCTGCTGTTTGAGTTGTTTTATATGACCACGAGTTGGTTTTGCATAGGTGGCTGCAAGAGTGTTCCCTGCTTCAAGAGTTGTTGCTGCTGTAGCAATCAGAGGTTGAAGGGGCATCTCAATAGTGCCAAAAATGGCGCTGAAGAGTAGGGAGTCTTGGCGATTCCAAAGAACTGCTTCAGGACTTGTAGCTGGTGTTGGTGATGTTGCATCTGCGTCAATGTATTGCAGAAGATCATAACCACGAAGAAGAGATTTAATTTGAACACTCGAGGTGAGATAGTTTGCAGAGGAGAGTGTAGTGACATTAAGCATGTTGATGGATATGGGATACTGTTTATCGGTGATGTTAACCACAGTGGGGTTGTCCAACACCATTAGCAGCCATGAGAGAAAGTTGAAAAGGATAGAGAAAAATGTTGCGTGAGCACTATGGCTCTGATACCATAAAAAGATTGAAAGAATATTGTGTATTCAATGAATAATAAGGTCAAAGTGTACAACAATATATATACATGAAGATTGAGAATATTTGTAAGTAAATGCAGAGATATGAGGAGATCAATTATTTGTAATTAAGTAATTAGGTGTCTTGATTCTCTCTCAATTATGTTCCTTAAGTTTCTCTGTTACATAAACTACCAATCAGTTTGTGCCATAAAATTCAGTCAGTATTCACTAGGTTTTGGTGGGATGCTGATGATGGCAAAACAAAAATGTGTTGGATAGCTTGGAGAAAACTAACCAAAGGGAAGAAGAACGAAGGGTTTGGTGTGACACCTTGAACCATCTTTCCCGCGGCCAAGAGCCAAAAACTATTTCCCAGACGCTCTAACTTAGCAACTTTCGGACTCAGCCTGAGGCTTCCAAGAGGTTCCTACACATTCAACTCATATACATACAATCCATATTCGGTTATGTTCGACAATGGGCAAGCTGAACACTTAGTCAAATTACATTCATGTTCTGTACTTCGTCAAATTTGGTTATCAGTTGATTCCAAGTGGCCAAACTATCCAATTCACAAACCTAACCATTCTGTTCTAATCACTTTACACAACATGAACAATAACTAGTTGTACGTACCTTAGGAAAATCAGTCTGTCCATACCTGGACTAATCCAGTCGCATGTTCTGCCATTCCACGTTTTATCATGTCTTTACCCAGACCACTTCACGACTGTCTCACCCATATGTGCTCACTGTTTAGTCCATCGGACATCATTGCTTCTCGTTCATGCTTCTCGGTCCGTCAATCTTCCAATCCATTTGAAGGTAGACCATGTTTAACCATCTTGAATCCAACTATGCTTCATTCCCATTCTCCATCCGTTGTTCCCTCTTCACTATCAGACTTCTCGTTCGTCTCACCAGAATCAACTTACGTTTACCTTTCCTGAACACACTCAGATTTTCCAAGACCCATGTCCGATCAACTCCTCCTTGGTAATTTCATGGTCCGAGATTACCACCATCACTCGTCTCGGCTATCGTTTGTATCACCACGAACCAGATCTGTTCTTCCCTTATAATCAACTCATTCACCCTCGACCATCTTTCCTTATTACCCAGTCACATAGCCAACCACCCCATAAAGTGACTAAGTAATAAAGAGATGGTTCTGCTCATTCGATGCCATCGGTGATCCGCTTCCCATAGATGATCACCTTCCTCATAGTAGCACCAAACATCTATATGTCTCACATTGCATCATCCTCATCCCAATTCCCATATTCGGACCACACTCAGATTCCATTGATCACACTCGATCTGAAATCAACCCTTCCCACATAAGAGCCAAAATAACTCGATCGTGGTATCAGACTTGTTAACCACTACCGATCCCATCTAATCATATCTCAATCACCATCGATCTTAATCGAAGCCCTTACATTCCAGTCACAGAATAATCGAAAACCCACGAGTACATCCGATCCCAATCAATTCACCCATATCCATCAAATTCCCTTTTTCCTTCTTTTTCTTTTCTCTCTTTCGCGGATCTCTTCTCTTCTCTATTTTTGCATGTATAATCTTTGTGTTTTCGTAGAGTTCATTCTATTAAACCACAGCCATGAAACCTAGGTTTCCTCGCAAAATACTAATCGCAGGAAACCCTACCGATTCAACCAAACCGGTCATACCATCATGTAAACTGAACAGGATTGCTGACCGCAGTACAGTCCATCCGCACCACCTCTCGACCAACCTTTCTACCTCTTGGCCACGTCCATTCAGACATCCATCCATACTGTCTGAACATTGACCAAACCTGTCAGGACCTGATCATTGTCCAAGAATCTCAGAGCCTTGTCTGAACGACCTACGTCCTTGTCCGAACCACGACCAACCTGGTCCGAACATCTGTAGTGTCTGAATCCTACAATACATTGATTGCAACCAGTCCCAATCCATCTAGACTTAACAAAATCCTTTCCCGAAGACAAGACAAAATGACCAACGGACACGTAGAGACTCTAACTTAATCACTTTCATTCGCTCTTCCTTGACCCTTTACAAAAATTTCCCAGAGTCTCATATCATATCCATCAGACTTCCTTAAATCAATCATGATCCTTACCAGAGCTAACACCTTTGCAACCCGCAATATCAAATATGTTTACACATACACACCATTGCAACCCACCGAGTTCCCATGGACGCGGTAGAATACGCCATAACAACTTCCTCATTTCTGGTTTACCCTAACTGAGATACGCTTTGGCAACCACCAAGTTTCCAAGGACGCACATACCATACTAACTCAGATATGATTTGGCGAACATCATTAGAACATTTTAACATATCCTAGTTTTTGTGAAGTTTCTATACCTCAATCATTTCAGTAATCCTCTTTTTGCTTAAGTCGTTCTTTGAAGAACCACTCAGTTATTTTCGTGAACTTATAATTCATTGTCCGGTCAAACCTTGTCCTTTTCTTTTCCAAACGTTTCAGTTCAATATCCGAATTTCTTTATCCAAACTCATCCTCAACGAATGCAAGTCATTCCTAACTTCTCATTCTAGTAATCCAATGCCTTAGCCATTTTTCAGGATTTTTCCTTAGACGATTTCCATGATCGTCCATACCCTTTAGTCTGAAAAAGTCCAAGTCCCTTTACTCTGATCAAGTACAAGCCCTTCCATTGAACATCAAAACATTACCCATTCGATCTTTCATGCTTCAGAGCGAACTTGTAGTCGTTTTCACAGACTTCTTGAACTCAGTCCTCACTGAATTCAGATTCTTAGTCAAATCAATCCAAGGACTTTCACCATTTCAGTACTTAGTTATTTTCCATGACTTTCTGTCTTTAAGCCTTTCCACAGATTTGCTGTACCTAATACTTCTCGATTGTTGGAGTTTGACATAGTCTGAAGAGAAGAATAAGTCAAGCGGGTTTATTGGAGAAGAATAAGTATTCTCAGAGGAGAATTAGTCTTTATGTTGATGTTTGTTTCTTTTGTGTTTCCTGAAATTTCTTCATTTTCAGTTATTCAGTTTTTCCTATAAAACTAGTTGTAATCGTTTCATTTTGAATTTAAGGAATCTTCAGACTATCTATTTTCTTGAGAGTTATTGTTTTAGTTTCTTTTATCTGGTATCAGAGCAAAATATCGTGAGTGACTAAGAACAAAAGAAAAATTCCTTCCGTGATAATGTCAGAGAAAAACTTCACCACCCCGTCCGTTCCTTTATTTGATGGTGACTACGACCATTGGAGCTTACTTATGGAGAACCTGCTCCGCTCAAGGGAATAATGGAGTGTCATTGATCCAGGATATGAAGATTTGAGAGCTCTTGCTACACCCGACGCGACACAACAAAAATCTCTTGAAGAAGCACGACTCAAAGATCTCAAAGCCAAAAATTACTTGTTTCAATCGATTAACAAGACTATTCTGAAAACCATCACTCAGAAGGAGACGGCGAAACAGTTGTAGGATTCGATGAAGGTGAAGAATCAAGGAGGAGCTCGAGTCAAGCGAGCACAACTTCAAAGACTCAGAAAGGTTTTTGAAACGCTAGAGATGAAAGCTGGTGAAACGGTGGCCAGCTATTTTGGAAGAGTCATGGAGACAACCAATGACATGAAGTACTATGGAGAAGTCATTGATGATGTGAAGATCATGGAGAAGATACTTCACAGTCTCACCCAGAACTTCAATTTTGTGGTTTGCTCAATTGAAGAGTCTAAGGACATTGATAAACTCATTGTTGATGAGTTCGAGGCGTCACTGCAAGTTCATGAAAGCAAAGTGACTGAGAAGAAAACCGATGAAGAAGTTTTACAAGTGGAGAATGAGCCAAAGAATGGTCGTGGGAGAGGAAATCGAAGAGGAAGAGGTAGCTATAGAGGAAGTGGAAGAGGAGGCAGATCCTCGGTGGATCGAGCCACTGTAACTTGCTACACTTGTGAGAAAAAGGGGCACTATTCCTGGGAGTGCACAGAAAAAGCAAACTATGTGGAGTTTGATGAAGAAGAAGAGCTGTTGCTAATGGCTCATGTAGACGCGAGCGAGACAGAAAGGAAAAAGGTGTGGTTTTTGGATTCTGGGTGTTCCAACCACATGACCGGAGAAAGATCATGGTTCACATAATTGAATGAGAATTTCAAACATTCACTTCATCTGGGAAACAACTCAAGACTCGCTGTTGAAGGAAAGGGGAACATTCGATTTGAGGCAGAAGGCATCATTCAAGTGATAACTGATGTGTATTACATCCCCTATCTCTCAAACAATTTGCTGAGCATTGGACAGCTACAAGAGAAGCAGCTGAAGTTCGTGATTGAGAATGGTACCTGTAGAATCTTCCATCGTCGAAGAAGACTGATTGTGGAGACGAAGATGACGTTGAACCGCATGTTCTTGCTTTATGCGAAGGAGAAACCGTTAGCCGAGAAGTGTCTCAAAGTGGAAGACGAAGACTTGAGTTCTTTGTGGCACAGGTGACTCGGACATCTCAACAACACATTCATTCAAATGATGCAGAAAAGTGTGCACCGTCTGCAACATAGGCAAGCAGCAGCGAGGAAAATTCCCAAAGAAAAGTAAGTGGAGAGCAACGGAGAAGCTAGAGTTAATTCACACCGACCTGTGCGGACCAGTTACTCCTGCATCACAAAGTGGAAAGAGATACTTAATGGTGCTTGTGGATGATTTTTCAAGAAAAACATGGATCTACTTTCTCACAGAGAAATCAGAGGCGTTCGAAACATTCAAAACATTCAAAAATCTTGTGGAGAAAGAAGCCAGAACAGTGATACGAGGACTGCGCACCGACAGAGGAGGTGAATTTACATCCGAGAAATTCAATCAATTATGCAAAGATAATGGAATAAAGAGACAATTGACAGCTGCATACACCCCTCAACAGAACGGGGTTGCAAAGAGAAGAAATCGAACGATAATGAATATGGTTCGCTGTCTTTTATCAGAGAAGGATCTCCCAAGATGTTTCTGGCCCGATGCAGCGAGATGGACAGCTTACGTCCTAAATCGAAGTGTAACAAAAGCTATAAAGGACAAAGTGCCTCAAGAGATAAAGCTCGATAATCGAAGTCACAAGTGTATTCTACTTGGAGTCAGCGAAGAATCCAAGGCATACAGGCTATATAATCCAATCACACAAAAAATCACCATCAGCAGAGATGTGATTTTTGAAGAAGACGCTAAGTGGGATTGGAATATGAGCAAAAACAAAAATAGCTTGCTTGGGGAGACGATGGCGTCACTGAAGAAGAAGAAAGCGACGACGAAGTAGAACCAGAAACTGAAGATGAACCGGAAAATCATATCGGACCAAAAACTGAAACCGAACCGGTATCTACAAATCAAAACACAGAACCAGATGGAACCCTTAGCCCTAACAGAACGATCGAAACCGGAGAAAGATCAAAGAGGCAGAAGAAGCAACCAAGTTGGATGCAAGATTACGTGAGTAGCGGAGAAGAAAGCAATGAAAACAATGATGCTTTGATAAATTTTGCTTTCTATGTGAGCAATGATGATCCAGTCCATTATTATGATGCTGCTAAAGAAGAAAAATGGAACGAAGCGATGAAACAGGAGATTATTTCCATCGAGAAAAACAAAACTTAGGAGCTCATGAGACTGCCATCAGGTGCAAAGAAGATAGGCGTAAAATGGGTTTACAAGACGAATCTTAATGAAGAAGGGAAAGTGAAAAAATACAAAGCTCATTTGGTTGTAAAAGGCTATTCACAGACTGCTGGGGTCGATTATACCGAAGTATTCGCACCAGTCGCTCGATGGGATACGATAAGGAGTCTGCTTGCAGTCGCAGCTCAAAAGGGTTGGTGCGTTCTTCAACTAGATGTGAAGAGCGTGTTCCTCTACGGTGAACTTAAGGAAGAAGTTTATATCAACCAGCCAGAAGGATTTATCAAAGTAGGGGAGGAAGATAAGGTATATCGTTTGAAGAAGGCTCTTTACGGTTTAAAACAGGCACCACGAGCCTGGTTTAGTCGAATTGAGAGCTACTTTCGAAGGGAAGGTTTCAAGAGAAGCAGTTATAATCACACTCTGTTTTTTAAGAAAACAGAGAAACATGTTACGGTGGTGAGTCTCTATGTTGATGATCTTATCCTTACTGGTAATGATGAATCACTCTGTGTAGAATTCAAAACATCGATGCAAAGAGAATTTGAGATGACTGATATGGGAAAGATGAAATTCTTTCTTGGAGTCGAAGTTAATCAAGACGGCAATGGCATTCATCTTTGTCAAAGGAAGTATGCTTAGGAGGTTTGGAGAGATTCAAGATGTGGAATTTTAACTCTGTCAAAAGCCCGATGGTTCCAGGCACTGTCGTCACAAAAAAAGGGAAGAATGGAGTGGATTCGACATTGTACAAGCAACTTGTGGGAAGTTTGATGTACCTTACGGCAAAAAGACTGGATTTAATGTTTGTGGTTTGTCTAATAGCTCGTTTCATGGCTGATCCTAAGGAAGAACACATGATGATGGCTAAACGAGTGCTGAGATACTTAAAAGGTACATTAGACTTTGGAATCTTCTATAAGAGGTCGTTGAGTCTGAGTTTGGTTAGCTACACTGATAGCGATTATGCTAGAGACATGAAAGATAGAAAAAGTACTTCTGGGTACGTTTTCTTAATGAATGGTGCAGCTGTGTGTTGGAGTTCTAGGAAGCAAAGCATCGTGACCTTGTCGTCTACCGAAGCGGAGTATGTCGCAGCCACTTCTTCTGCTTGCCACTGCGTTTGGTTGAAAGGAATATTACAGGAGTTGAGTATTCTTGCTGATGGGTGCATTAATGTTATGTACGACAATAGCTCGACTATAAAATTGTCAAAGAATCCAGTCATGCATCGAAGGACAAAGTACATTGATGTTAGATATCACTATTTGCAAAATCTTGTTAATGATGGAGTCTTTAAGCTATGCTTTTGTGGAACAAGTGATCAAGTAGCTGATATTATGACAAAACCTATTAAGCTGGATCAGTTCGAAAAACTCAGGTACATGCTTGGAGTTCGAAAATTAAACTGATGTTGAGAACTGTTTTTCAGTTTAAGGGGAGGATTTTGTTGGATTTTGACATAGTCTGAAGAGAAGAATAAGTCAAGAGGGTTTGTTGGAGAAGAATAAGTATTCTCGGAGGAGAATTAGTCTTTATGTTGATGTTTGTTTCTTTTGTGTTTCATGAAATTTCTGCATTTTCAGTCCTTGAGTTTTTCCTATAAAACTAGTTGTAATCGTTTCATTTTGAATTTAAGGAATCTTCAGACTATCTATTCTCTTGAGAGTTATTGTTTTAGTTTTTTTAGAATGCACATACTTAGTCATATTCGATGTCTCCACATCCTTTTCCATGTTCGATGACTACACATCCTTAATCCTTTATGGTGACTTCACATCATAGTCATATCCAATGACTTTCTGTCCTTACTCATTTCCACATACTACTTATCCTTAGCAGTTTCCACGAACCTCCTATCTGAATCCACATCCTTAGTCATATCCAAACGATGGCTTTCAGTTTTCGGTCCAGCCTGAGGGAACCACATCTTCTTTCACTCACCAGACCCAGATCATCCCAACCACATTCACAAACTGATCTCCTTTGCAAAGATTCGATCACAACAACCTTTATAAGTTCATCCATCGAAACATTCTCATCCTTAGTCATGTCCAATGACTTCTCAGAACTTAAGAACTTAGTCTTCAGAGTTTTTTTATCATCATGTATAGTTTCTGTCTTGACCGACTCGGTTTCCTTACCAAGAAAGAGATA
Source organism: Lepidium sativum (assembly GCA_023374145.1). NCBI lineage: Eukaryota > Viridiplantae > Streptophyta > Magnoliopsida > Brassicales > Brassicaceae > Lepidium > Lepidium sativum. The sequence continues at coordinate 54,389 of JAKUCM010001385.1, read as the reverse complement.
GTTGTAAAGTTATATTAGATAAAGTTACAAAGTTAGTTTTAACAAAAGCGAAGAGGATAAGTTTTTAAAAGATAGAGGTTAGTGGTATTTGTGTTGGTCCTGTTGGGATATGTATGAAAGCTAAGATAGTTTTCGTGTCTAAACTTCTGTTAGTGCCGATATCAATTCCCTCCTCTCATTAGACCATTGATTCATCTTTATACTACTATTAAAATACTATACTATAGTTTTTCCTTTTGGCAAATAATGAATCAATTTGCATAGAACGAATACCATTTCTATTTACCAGACCGGTAAAAAAATGTAGATAAAATCGACTTGGCCTCGATATATACGCTTAAGAGATACTAGTCGGAGATGTTTCATCACTATTTGTTTAATCTCATAGATGATTGGATTAGATGGCATTGATCACAGTTCACAACTGTTGTTTACATTTCCTAGAAAACAAAAGAAAAATGAGATTCATATCGACCATTGTTGTCTACATCATGCAAATCTGAGTATGCTCAAAAATTATGTTTGTTCATAAGCTTCACCGATTTGCAGAAACCTACAGGGACAAAAAAGCGTTGAGACATTTAAGTTTATATACTTCAAATGAGCTATGGTGAGCTAACAATGTGGAAAGAGTAGTTCAATATTTATCTATGTGGAATTTAGAGATCGAGTAAAACTTTCTATCATCAATTCAAAGAAAGATGGCAAAGTAAGTTATGCCAGAATTTTCAGTAAAAGTACCTTGAGAGCATCTCAATTTTCTTCTTCTGCAGTGGCAGCAACTTCCGGAGGCTCATGATTCTTGCGTTCTGATTGTGTTTCTCTCAAGATATTCACTTCATTTTCAACCTCTATGATTCTATCATTTAGCATGTCTACTGTTTCCATGTGATCGTTAAATACCTTAAACCATACATTTTCAAACTCCTCAATCTGTCTCTTTATTAGAACTCGTGCCATCCTTTCTTCCTCTTCTTGCTTCGATCTCAGCTTTTCAATTTCAGTAGTGCTCAAAACTAAACCTCCAGAACCTTTCACATCCTTGTAGATCGGTTTACCATCACGCAATGGACAACATTTTCTGTGCTCTCTTAATGCCTTTTGTGTTACTTTCGAAGCCTTCCTGTAGCCCTCTACTACACTTGCCATCATACGAAGCTCACTCTCAAGCTTATAGATCGTTTTATCTTTTCTCTGTTGCTCCTCAAACTTGGTTCTTTCTAATTCCTGAATCATTGCTTGCTTGTTTTGTAGTTCGTTCATCAGATACTCCTGGTTCATAACAGCTTGTTCACGCTCTCGGTTTTTTTCAGCAAGAGACAGCCTAAATCTTTTCAGAACGTACTCCATCTGATCAATACATATATCATCTGGAGGTGGTTTTTCATCCCAAGAGGGTTCTTCAGTCCTCAACCTCTTACTGTTGGGGTTATGAGAATGAAAAGAAATATCGTTCTCGTAATCAATCTCCCTCTTATTGTTACCATTCCCGAAGAGTGAAGAACTACCTGAACCCATACCCATATGCATGTCAACCCTAGGAGTAAGGAAATCACCACCAGTCGAGTTGCCATGAATTTGTAATCCAGAGTTATAACCTAAAGGAGAAGCATCTCCCAACATGAGATTCTCTTGGGCAACTCCATGAAAAGAATCAGCATTTGGGAAAAAGGGAAACCCTCCTTCATGCTTCTCCTTATCTTCCTCAGTTTCCTCTTCATCTACATCATCAATTGGCTCGTCTTCAATTTCCATGGGTCCTTCTAATCTATTCTCCTCGTCTTCTTCCCTAGAATTACTAAAATCACAACGGCGAACGAAATGAGAACCAGCATGAGCCTCTTCATTCCATGACCACCTTTCATCCTCTTCTTTCTTAATTTCCTCAACATTCATTGGCTGTTCCTCAACAGGACTTGGCTGTTCCTCAACAGTACCTAGCTGTTCCTCAACAGGACCTAGCTGTTCCTCAACAGAACCTAGCTTTTCCTCAGAGACCATGTCTGACACAGCCTCTTGCCCAAGATTTAATTCGATCATATGTTCTTCAGCATACTTCTCTTCTTTTGTGATGGTTGCACCATCATCCCTTTCTGAATCTGCAGCACCAACATTTTCCTCCTTAACCTCCAAAACATCTTCTTTAAGAGATTTTACCAAAAATTTAACCTCCTTAACATCATCATCCCCCTCTTCCTCCTCCTCATCCACTTTAGACTTGTCCCTTAGTAAATCTTCTTTCTGTGTTTTGATCAACAGCTGGAGATGAGAAGCAAAAAAACAATCACCTAGAGGAGGCTCCGCTTTCAGTTCTGCTTCAACCATGTACCAGAGGTATGCAGCCCAATCTAACTTTTCCACTTGCTTTTCCTTTATATACCTTCCCCACTCAAATACCTCTACAGGCATAATCCACATATCATCTCTTTGCAGTATAACCCAAGTTGAAAGAATGTCATCAACAAACTTGATTGATTCATCGTTTTCCAGAAGTTCTCTCTCCTCATCTGTAATGACAAGATCTCTCTTTTTCGGCAATTTCAATGCTCGAGCCAAATCAGGACGGCTGATATTAATCCTAGCATCTTTTACATAGCTGCATCTACCCTCTGGATTATAATAGGCGACAAGATTCGCTACTAGATCCTGACGGATATTTTGGTCGAACTCTAAATGCACAAAATCCCACAGACCTAGAATCCTCAATAGCTTCTCATGCCGAGCAAAATCTAGGGTTTTACGTGGAACGAAAGCAATGGGCTTCAAGGTTTTCAAAAGTACCTCAAGCTTCTCTTTACACTTCTCTTGCTGCTTTCGTTTCTTCTGACTACCTTTCTTCCGCTTCGGCCCACCTCCACGGCGGTAATAAGAAGAGCTTACGGCTTGCGTTGCGTCCATATCGTCCTCTTCGTTCTTACTTTCCTCAATCGATGCCTCTACTTGTTGATCTTTGACGTTGACCTCCTCCGGATCCTGCAAATTCTGCGTTTCCTCCTGTGTTGATTCTAGGTTCTGGGCGTTGTAATTCGCATTCTCCACAGGAAGATTTTCTTGCTCTACAACGCTCGGTTTCTCAGTCAAACTCGTAACACTCTCCGCATCTGGATCTCGAGTAGGGTCAGTGAGATCTGACGGAGAAGCCATGGCGCTGGTGTTTTTTCCCTCGGAGAAGCTAAAAACTGAGACTCTGACGGCCGCGAGGCCATTCTCAAAGGACTTTAACCAATCACAAGGAGACACGTCATCATCCGAGTACCTAATTTTAATTCGTAGGAATTAATGTCTCTTTAAACTCACTTACCTCTATTTCATGGGCCGTAATAGAGGCCCAATTCAATTAAACACAAAAATTCAAATTACATAATACACCCGAATCTTTCTCTAGTCACCGAAAGGTCCAATAATTGTATCTCGACGCTTCGGATTCGTCACAGTAAGAACTACCATTTTCCCGGAGACCTTCAACGGTAAGATTCTGGTGCTCACTGTGAGATCAGCGGTTACAAGAATTCTCTCAAAACCGTATTCGCATCGGAAATAGTTATGTCTCTCACTCAGTGTTTGCATCTGCGTTTCTCTATCCTCGCCGCGACGGTGGCAATGTTGATGGTGGTTACGGCTGCACAGACCGGTGGTGAAGTGGTAAAAGTGGAACTGTGGTGTGTAGCGAAGAACAACGCGGAAGATTCGTCGCTCCAAACAGCGATGGATTGGGCCTGTGGACAAGGCGGCGCAGATTGTGGTCCGATCCAGCAAGGTGGACCTTGCAACGACCCGGCGGATGTTCAGAAAATGGCGTCGTACGTTTTTAACAATTACTACCTGAAGAACAGAGAGGCCGACGAGGCTTGCAATTTCGACAATAATGCTGCTCTTACTTCACTCAATCCAAGTATAACCCGTTTTGAAACTTTCTTCTGAATCGAAAGCTTACATATATATATATATCTATATCTGTTAGGGTAGAGGAATTATGATCAGTGTGAATGTCTCTGTTGTGTTGAAATTAAGCTTTAGATTCGAATTGGTACGTTTGTGCAGTTTGTTGAAGTTAATTTCCCCACTGTGTGTGTTTCAGGTCAAGGAACTTGCAAATTCCCTTCCAGGTGATGAATTTACTGCGTTTTGATTGATTTTTCAAATTTTCTTGAGCAATTTAGATCAATATAAAAGAAGGATGTTTTGAATTCTTCAATATCTTTATATGCTTATAAGTTTCCTTAATTATATGCTTATTTCATTAGTTCTGTACTCTTGTGTATATCACCAACACTCTGTAAAATCTCATGATGTGCAGTAAAGGAGCGAACAATGATCGAGTTGCGGAAGATACTTCAATGGGTGCAGGAGAACCATCTATGAGTCATGGCAGTCGGATTTCAAGCAGTTGGATATTAGCCTTCGTCGGCTTTGGCAGCTTATTGACCATGACACGTATCGTTCTTCATCATTAGACCAGACAGCACAAATCCCATTAATGATATGATGAGAAGAGTACTATTTTGATCTCGAAACAATTCCTTTCAAATTAAGCCTAATATCTCATTTTCCGGCCATTTGATTCTTAAATCCATCCCATTGTGAGTGATTCAACATGTTTTTTGATAGCTTCGATGGGAAATTCTAGTGATATAATGATGTAATGTTTCGTTATCAGACAAAACTAATTAATAGATTTAAGAAAAATGACTAGAACACTCCAATTATATGGGTTAATTATTAGAATAATTTTTTGGTAACTGTCACTAGTAAATAAAAAGATGAAATAATTTTTGTATTTTTTAAGGGAACAAGTTATTAAGGGAATAAAAATATGAAATTATATGGGACAATGTAGATTTAATTTTTTTAAATAATCTAAAAAAAGTTTATTTTTTATTTTTGTGTCAATTTCTTGAAGTTCTAAATTCTCTATAGTGATTTTCATATCTTCTCTAATGTATGAATACATTAACTCTATTTCTATGGAAGTTCATAATTCTAAAATTGAGTATTTTCTACATAACTTGAATATAAATGTTTTGTTAAGTGAATTGAGTTGCGTTGTGTTGAATATTGGTTAGTATCTTGATTAGAACACAAAATTACAATTAATTTTGAAAATTTTGAAATTTTCGAAAGTTAGGTTGAAAATGATGAATAATAACGAAAAACCTACATAACAATACGTAACAAAACTTACATCAAAGACACATACCTACATCAAAGATAACAAACCTAAATTAAAGAAAATAGACATATATATCAAAGACAACAAACCTACATCAAGAAAAACAAACCTACATCAAAGAAAATAAACGTACATTAAAGACAACAAACCTACATCAAAAACAACAAACCTACATCAAAGAAAATAGACCTACATAAAAGACACTAAACCGCAAGACAACAAACCTACAACAAAGACAAACAAACCTACATCGAATACAACAAACATACATCAAAGACAACAAACCTACATCAAAGAAAATATACATACATAAAAGACAATAAACCTACATAAAAAAAACAAACCTACATCAAAGATAGCAAACCTAAAACAAAGACAACAAACCTACATCAAAGACAACAAACCTAAAACAAAGACAACAAACCTACATCAAAGACAACAAACCTACATGACATTTTACGTGTAAACCTACATTTGCCACAATTTTTCTTGTTTTACGTCTGACACGAAATTACTCATTAATGACATTTTTGTAATTTTCTTTTATTTTCAAAGGAAAGAATGGTAAAATTGCCTTATTTGACCTTGAAAGATTAAATATGTAATTTCAGTCTTTTCAAACTAGAAATGTAATGAACTCATCTTTTTAGAGTAGTTTAGTAATTCACCCTAGATTTAATGTGAAATTCATCAATGGTTTGAATTAGTCGTCAATCCTCTATAAAGTTTTTCGCGTTGCAAAACAAAGTGTCTAGCTTTATCTCCTGCAAATCTCTTCCATGTTGTCCGGTTGATATTGTTTGAGCCTCCTTATGTCTTCCAGGGTTTGCCTTCCATATCTTAGAGTCTTAGCAATCTAAAATATCTCCATAACTAGATTCATTCGGTCTTTACTTGATTTTTTTAATATAACTATGGTAATTCAGTTTCGCGGAAATACTACAAAGACGAAACTCCGAATTAGCGAGTAATTTTTCTTCGGAATCGGTTCAACGGGACACAAAATCTGACAAATGTCGAAACTAGAAATCACGTGAATACTCTTAATACCCCACACAAATGTGATTTAACATTACTACTTTCTATAATGAAGCACGATTAGCCAGCATGGGTCTTTAGTTGGTTATCAATAAACAATTCTTGGTGTTGAGTTGACTTCTTCTAAAAAGCTACTAGCCCATTTTTAGAACCAGCTAAGCTAGGCTCGCTAGCATAGGATTGATTTCCAACACATTACATCCGTATGCCATACTAGAGACATATACTGATTTTTGTAACATAATCACAAAATGGTAGAAACCAAGTGCAAGTAACTTATATTTTAACTATGCATTTAACACAAACGTGCGTCCAACTTGTCCTTAAAAACTTCCTCTGTCTATTGATTCTTTCGACAAATATGCTTTATGTTTCACTTTATTATTCAAAGATTCAAAGACTAGTTCAAGACCAGTGAAGGAATGCTTGTTAGCACGTCGCTAAGCTCTTATTAGTCAACCAAATCAATTATCAATTATTTAGTCAACCAAACTATAAGCATAGTTTGTGTATAAAAACATGCAAGCCCTTCTACAAAGTTCACTACCATATTTTAAATATCTAATTCACAGTAGCCTGAAATATCAGTTGACTTTGTTAATTAAGCAGCGATCATCAGCACCATGGCTAACCTTCTCCTTCCTCTATTCTCAGCTCTTCTTCTAGCCACCATCATCACAAACTCCGAAGCTTACGCAACAACAGTGAGGGCACCATTTCCAGGATATAAACCGGAGAAGCTAACTCACACACACTTCTACTTCCATGACATAATCTCCGGAAACAATCCAACCGCAGTTGTGGTCGCTACAGGTCCAAACACAAACTCCTCTGCAACCACTTTCGGTTTGGTTGCAGTCGTTGACGACCCTTTGACGGTAGGACCTGAAATAACCTCAGAGGAAGTTGGAAGAGCGCAAGGACTATATGCATCAGCTAGCCAGAAGACTTTTGGTTTGCTTATGGATTTTAACTTGGTTTTCACAAAGGGTGAATTTGCAGGTAGCACTGCCGCAATGTATGGCCGGAATCCGATATTGGAGAATCCGAGAGAGATGTCGATCATTGGAGGTACCGGAGCTTTCAGGTTTGGAAGAGGTTATGCACAAGCTAAGACTTTTTCGTTTAATCGTACCAGTGGAGATGCTGTGGTCGAGTATAATGTCTACATTTGGCATTAATTGTTGGCTTTTCATTTTTCACCACTTTATGTTTTTGTTTCTGTTTGCGAAATTTTTGTTCAAAATCAAAAGAAATAAAAAGGCGCATTTGCATAACCCGAGATTGAGTTTTACTGTCTACATTATGTAGGGAATTTGGCTATTGGACCGGTCACTTATAACCCAATATAATCTGCCATTAACAAAAAAAAAAAAAAAATCCATATTGTTAATTTTCCTTAATCTATACTAACAAATTGTGGTTTGAAAGTGTTATGAGTGGTGCGTGATGTAGGTTTGGTGATCAGATTCTTATCATCGGGCTAATTCCAAATCTATTAATCTATTGAGAATTGTTGGACATGTAAATTATTGAATTTAATCCAAAACTCATTTGGCCATTAAATGATAATTTATGTTTTCAGAAGGTTTCTTTTTTAAACATGAAATTATGTTATTATATTAAGCTACGTCCACCGGGTTGTGACGAATATATGTGAGAAATGTATTATTCAAAACATTACTGCTTCGTTTTATATAATTCCAGTTAATAAGACTTTACTTTTGTGAAAGAAAAACATTGAGTCTTTTACCAAAAAAAAAAAAGAAAAAAAAACATTGAGTCTTGTCATATCTGCAAACTCCAACTGCTTTGGGTTCATTCAATCACTCACCTCTATGGCTCTGTATGTCTTCAGGTCACATCACCATCTCCACTGCCGAATTATCTTATGACACGTCTACTCTTTTGGTAACCTCGCCGCCATAACCACTCATTTCTCGGGAGATTCCTCCTCATCGAGTGAGGTGGTCATCGATATATTTTACCTATATACTAGCATTAAGATTTATGCCTTGGACGGACTAAATTATTAAAAATAATATATTTTTTTCTTTTTCTTACAACTAACTAACACTCTTATCTAATTATATAAAGTGAAATATTTCAAATTTACCAATTAACATAATTATTCCATATGTGAGTTCTAATGATCAAATTTTTTTTATTTACATATAAAATAAATAAAAAAAATATTTTAACGTAGTTTTTAAAATATTTATTTCATTAAAATTAAATAATATTATACTTTTTTACTTCAAATAATAATATATTTTAATATGTATTAAAAAAAATTTCATTAAAAACAAATATTATTATATTATTAACAATAAAATCCTAACAAAATATAATTTTCAGAATTAACAATAAACTTTTAATCTATGTATATTCTTAAAAAATATATTCTCACAATGAATATATAAAAACAAATTGTAAATCTATTTTATCTTTTAATAATTCTAAATTTATTATAATCATAAATCTTTGAAAAAAGAAAAATAAATAAATTGAAAAGAAAAATTAAAATAATTTTAAAAAGAAAAATATTATTTACAAACACTATTCAAAAATACAAAATATTTATCTTTAAACAAAAATAAATTTTTAATTTTGTCAAAGAAGTAGTTAAAATCATTTTTAAAATAATTTTTTCAATGACACTTTTTTTTTTGCAAATGACATATAACTTAGTGGCAGACGGTAAGTCCACTTAAGGTACCGCAATTGCATAACCCGGGATCGAGTACTCCTGCCTACATTATGTAGGAATTTTGCTATTAATCCGGCCAGTTGTGGCCCAATATAATTTACTGTTGACAAAAAAGAAGAAATTTTAACATAAAATAATTGTCCATATCTTATATTTTTGTATATATTTATCTTAATTCGTATTCCTAATATAAAAATAATTCATATTCTTATATAAAAGTGATTATTAAAAAAGGAGAATGACTAAAATAACTCAAACTTTCATTTTAAATACAAAAATAAATCTCAATTGAATTCATCTTAGAAACTAACTCATACTATTTGTGCATTCATCTTAGTACTTTTCTTACAATGAGATAATTAAGAAAAGTACTATATATTCAAACATATTCATGAGAAATAGAGAGAAATCATTAAAATTACCCTATCTCAATATTTCTCTCTTGCTATTTGTTTTCTTTGACCCTGTTTGTTTCCTTCCTTCCCAACCTTTCTCTCATCTCTTTGTTTTGTTAGTTTTAGACGACACAAATATATTTGTTCCCTCTGCCGCTACAATCCAAGTGCTAATATAGGTTGTCTTCGAAGGTCTACTAACATATAGATTGTTATTTTCATGCTTGCTTTATAAGAGATTCATCACACAAACCAAATCTCACATTTTGTTATTGTAGCGTTCAGTTGTCTTCAATTCGTTGTTTATAGAGTTCTTTGAGAATTTGTATTCTTTCTATATATGGATTGAACCCAAACAACCGTAACAAAACCAAGCCATAAATTTAGCCGATAAACCCATTTAGAACCAATGGCTTTAACTCCCGGTGGAAATGGTTCCAAAGTCCATGTTTCATTTTCTTCAGAATCAATTTCTTTGCGTATCGCTTCTTGCCATTCAAGCAGCTGAACAACTTGCTTGTAAATGACACATTCATCAATAAGAGTTACGGCTGCAAGAAAATGTTTATGTGCAGTACCGAATTTATCACAAGAGTCATAGTGTGCTATAGGATAGAAAGTCGTACCTGAAGATGCTGAAGTGGAATCATATTTGAGAGAGATGAATGTTTTTTCACGACGTGTAGAGTATCTGACATAAGGCTCAAGATGCATAAACTTTTTCTTAGATCGTAAACCACGTCTAAGAGGTTCAGTTCCCACATCAAAAACCTTTGTTTCGACTACACTTTGTGTATCAGTCTCTGGTGGTGCATCGATTATACCCGGAGTAGGAGAAGATGGCGGTATACCAAAGTAGGTAAGTCAGAATCCAAGAGCACATCATCGTCAAACGAGACCATTGGGAAAGAAGAATTTTGCGAATCATTTGTTGTCGTAGAAGTAGTTGAAAACGGAAATACTATTTCTTGAAAACCCACATCAGGAAAGATAAAGAAATTATCATGTTCAAGATCATGTACTTTCCACCCTTTTTGGTTATGAGGGTACATTATGATATGATCGTGGATGACACAACAGCTGCAGCACCTGAAGTAGAGGGTTGGATTACACGTTCCAGAGCTAAGGAGATGGCCAAGGAAGCTCATTCCCTCATTGGAGAAGGAGTTGACGAGCTAGCAGCTGCACAAGTCTTCAACATCTCCATCTTGAAGACTTCTCCTGGTAATGATAACTAGGTAACTTAGGTGAGGAAGTTTGTACTCTTTTTCCCATAGAGAGTTTTGTCCCAATTGGGTTTTCTCTCATGGTTTTTAATGAGGCAGATGGAATCACTACGGCGAGTTACTTAGGAGTCTTACCATTAGGAGAATAATGTACAAACCAATCTGGTTTTGTACTTAGTAGATTTTGAGGTGCACCATTAGGGGACGCCTCGTTGTTTTTATTTAAACGCTTCGTTGTTTTATTTAAGTTTCAAACTACATGTTGTTTTTTTGGTTTAAAAACTACATGCTGTTCTGTTTTAGGGTTGTATTTAAACCCCAGAACTTGCTGTAAATTTCTTAGAGTATTATCATTGAAAAAGACTTCTTATTGAGTTTTCCATGCTCTCAAGCCACGGTTCTGGAAATCCTAGAGCCTGAATCTCCCATCACGTTGTGAGCCAAGAGATTCTTCACCAAATTCATCTAATCACCAAAATCTATCCATTAAATCCTTTCAGCCGTCACCACACCAATTCAAATCACGTTTTTCATCCTATCATATCACCTTTCATCATCTCCATCAATCCTTCAGTTTTTTTTGTCTCACAGAGACCTTTGCCACGTATCTCAGGAAATACTCGATCAAATCCGCTCAAAACTCATAACCGAGTTTCTCACACTCCAATCTATCCGCTGCTTAAATTTCATTCGATTCCGAGTTCTCTAGCCCCGATTTTCAGAGTTCTATCCTAGGGAAAATTACATCAAGTGGTATCAGAGCCAGGTTCTGAAAAAGGCTGAGCACACCCTAAACGGCTGAGCAAACTCTAAACCCTTTTCTCATTCTTGTTATTTTCGAATCCATGTTGCAATAGGATTTAGTTTTAGATTCGTTTTCCTGATTGAATTAGGATTAGGTTTCGTTTCCTGATTGAATTAGGATTAGTTTTGAGTTTTCCTATTAGAATTAGGATTAGTCTCTATTTTCCTATTAGAATTAGGATTAGGTTTCCTAATTGAATTAGGGTTAGGTTTTGTTTTCCTGATTGAATTAGGATTAGTTTTGTTTTCCTGATTGAATTAGGATTAGGGTTTCGTTTTCCTAATTGATTTAGGATTAGGGTTGTTCTTCTAATTCCTGTTTGCTTTAGGTTTAGGTTAATAATTCCTGTTAGAATTAGGATTAGTTTAGGAATCCTATTCCTAGTAGGATTAGGATTTTCGTTTTTTTTAGGCTTTTATTTCCTTTCTTTTCATCTAAGAACTAGTTACCGTGAGTTGTTTTGACTTCCTTTCAGGTACAATGGAGCTTTCAGCTGAAGCTATGGAAGCTCTAAGCAAAGCCATGGCTCAGCAAATCAAAGAAGCCAATCAAGCAATAGCTTCTCAACTCTTTCAGCAATTAGAGCAGCTTGATAGCAAGTTTGAGAACCGATTCAAAGAGCTAAAGAATGATCAAAGTGCTACCAAGCCAGAATCATCAGAGCCTCCTAGTCCTAATGAAGCAATCAGGATTGCTAAAGGAAAGGCACACGTGGGTTCTTCTTCTAGGCAGCAGAGAGTTAGACGCCTTAAATCACCAATTAGGGACAGAGAAACAGTTGGTCATCAAAGGAGAAGCTCACAGCCACAAAGACGGTCTGATTATGTTGCTGGACATAGGATTTATGTTGAAACAGATCGTGAGCATTCAGAAGAAGGTGAGAGATCAGAATATAGTGGTGAAACGTTAAGGAGACCCAGAAACAGAGGCAATGCACGAGATTATGATCCCTTGAGACAGCAGCTGAATCATATCAAGATTCAATTTCCTCCTTTCCATGGTAGTAATGATCCAGAAGCTTACCTTGATTGGGAGAGGAAGATGGAATCAAATTTTTTTGTTCAAGGGACATATGAGCTTAATAAGGTGAAGATAGCTATATCTGAATTCAATGGCTATGCACTTTTGTGGTGGGAACAGTTGGGACTCATGAGAGATCGACATAGAGAGCCTCCAATCACGACTTGGGATCAGCTTACTGCACAAATGAGGAAGAAGTTCGTTCCTGCACATTATCAGCGTGAAGTTCTTAGTAAGCTTAGACGTCTCACTCAAGGAACTAAATCAGTTAGAGACTACTATCAGGAGCTGGAAACGTTAATGATCAGGGCTGATGTGAGAGAAAGTGAAGACATGGTGATGTCTAGGTTTCTTGGGGGACTTAACAGAGAGCTTCAGGATAAAGTAGAGCTACAGAACTACGACGATGTGCAAGAGATGGTCCATAAGGCAGAGTTGATTGAGTCGCAGCTCAAGAGGAAAGTTGGCAGATCTACTTTCACTTCCAATATTCCAAAACCGAGAGAATTCAACAAACCAGCCTCATTTAAACCAGCGACAACAACAGTTAGAGAAGAGGTTAAAACAGAGCTTAAAACCAGAAGTGGCACTTCTAATAGCAATGTCAGATGCTTCAAGTGTCAAGGAATGGGACACTACTCCAGAGATTGTCCTAATAAGAAGATGTTTCTATTGAGAGAAGGAAGAGAGATTGTGCCTCAGGATAGCTCAGAAAGTGAGGTAGAGGACGATTTGGAGGAGGAAGAAGCAGCTGCAGCAGTTGGAGAGTTACTTTTTGCACGCAGAGCATTGAGCATTCAGGTTCATCCAGATGATAGGGGACAGCGTGAGAATCTCTTCCACACCAGATGTGTAGTTGAGGATAAGGTTTGCACCTTGATTGTTGATGGAGGCAGCTGCACCAATGCCGCCAGTGAGGAGATGGTGAAGAAGCTTAATCTTAAGACTACTTCACATCCTAAACCGTATCAGCTGCAGTGGTTAGACAACAAGGGAGCTATAACCGTTTCTCAGCAAGTACTCATCAAATTGGCAATTGGGAAGTATGAAGATGAGTTGCTGTGTGATGTTGTGCCAATGAGGTCTAGTCACGTTCTGTTGGGCAGACCATGGCAGTATGATAGGCGTGTGATGCATGATGGGTACACAAACAAGCAGGTGTTTGAGTACAAGGGACGAAAAATCTCTCTTCTTCCACTTACACCAGCTGAAATATATAAGGATCAGATGCATATGAACAGAAAGGAGAAGGAGAAAGTGTCAAACGCATTGTACATCAATTACAGTGAGTTTAACAAGCTGTTTGATCCAGAAATGACTACTTTTATGTTTGTGTACAAGGAGACATTGGCGTGTACTAAACCATCAGAGAAGCTTCCACATGAGATGATTCAGATTATTGAGGAGTATAAAGACGTTTTTCCTGAGGAGATACCACCGGGACTGCCTCCAATTCGTGGAATTGAGCATCAGATTGATTTAGTGCCTGGTTCTGTGTTGCCAAACAAACCAGCGTACAAAACTAATCCAGTTGAGACTAAAGAGCTTCAGAAGATAGGAGGAGCTGCAATCAACTACCCAACTTATGACAAGGAGCTGTATGCATTAGTTAGAGCACTTCAAACGTGGCAGCATTACTTGTGGCCAAAAGAATTCGTCATTCATACAGATCATGAGTTGTTAAAGCACTTAAAGGGACAACAAAATCTCAATAAGAGACACGCCAGATGGATGGAGTTTATGGAGACCTTCCCCTACGTTGTTAAGTACAAGAAAGGTAAGGATAATGTAGTCGCAGATGCATTATCCAGAAGGTACACTCTAATCTCTACTTTAACTTCAAAGTTAGATGGTTTTGGGCACATTGTAGAGCTTTATGAGACTGAAAATGACTTTGCTGAGAGATATGGCAAATGCCATAAGTTTGCTGTTGATAAATTCTTTAGACAGGATGGTTATTTGTTCTACAATAATCGCTTGTGTATACCAAGAGGATCAATCAGAGAGCTGCTAGTTAGAGAGGCGCATGGAGGTGGATTAGCAGGGCATTTTGGAGTTACAAAGACTCTACTTGGACTGTAAGATCACTTTTATTGGCCAAACATGAAAACAGATGTCGATCAGGTTTGCTCTAGGTGTGAAACGTGTAAAATGGCTAAGAGTAAGGTACAGCCACACGGTTTGTACACACCTCTTCCTATTCCTTCACAACCCTGGACTCATTTATCTATGGACTTTGTACTTGGCTTACCTCGAACCAGAAATGGTAGAGATTCTATTTTTGTAGTTGTTGACAGGTTCGGCAAGATGGCACACTTTATAGCTGGCCACAAAATGGAGGATGCTGTTTGTGTAGCTAATCTGTTTTTCAGGGAAGTTGTGAGATTGCATGGAATGCCTCAAGTGATAGTTTCAGATCGAGATACCAAATTCTTAGGGCATTTTTGGCGTACACTATGGGCTAAGCTAGGGACCAGATTGACGTTTTCAACATCATGCCATCCTCAGACTGATGGACAGACAGAAGTAATGAACAGAACGTTGTCAACACTTCTAAGGACGTTGGTGAAGAGCAACATCAAGTCATTGGAAGAGTGTCTACCACATGCAGAGTTTGCTTACAATCATGCTAAGCATTCTGCCACTCTCTTTTCTCCGTTTGAGATTGTTTACGGCTTTAACCCACAATCCCCTCTAGACTTGATTTCTGTGCCTTTGAGTGTGGAATGTAGTGTAGATGGAAAAGAAAAGGCTGAACAAGTCAGGAGAATTCACGCCAAATCCAAGGAGAACATAGAGAAGAAGACAGAGCAGTACAAGAAGCACGCCAACAAAGGAAGAAAGGAGCTGATATTTGAAGAAGGAGATTTGGTCTGGATTCATCTCAGGAAAGACCGATTTCCAGAAGAGAGGAAGAGCAAGCTACTGCGACGAGTTGATGGTCCATTTGAAGTCATCCAGAGGATCAACAACAATGCTTACAAGATCGATCTCCAAGGTAAGTATAACATATCAAATTCGTTCAATGTTTCTGATATGCTTCCTTATGTTGCAGATACAGATTTGAGGACAAATCCTTTTCAAGAGGGAGAGGATGATATGATCGTGGATGACACAACAGCTGCAGCACCTGAAGTAGAGGGTTGGATTACACGTTCCAGAGCTAAGGAGATGGCCAAGGAAGCTCATTCCCTCATTGGAGAAGGAGTTGACGAGCTAGCAGCTGCACAAGTCTTCAACATCTCCATCTTGAAGACTTCTCCTGGTAATGATAACTAGGTAACTTAGGTGAGGAAGTTTGTACTCTTTTTCCCTTAGAGAGTTTTGTCCCAATTGGGTTTTCTCTCATGGTTTTTAATGAGGCAGATGGAATCACTACGGCGAGTTACTTAGGAGTCTTACCATTAGGAGAATAATGTACAAACCAATCTGGTTTTGTACTTAGTAGATTTTGAGGTGCACCATTAGGGGACGCCTCGTTGTTTTTATTTAAACGCTTCGTTGTTTTATTTAAGTTTCAAACTACATGTTGTTTTTTTGGTTTAAAAACTACATGTTGTTCTGTTTTAGGGTTGTATTTAAACCCCAGAACTTGCTGTAAATTTCTTAGAGTATTATCATTGAAAAAGACTTCTTATTGAGTTTTCCATGCTCTCAAGCCACGGTTCTGGAAATCCTAGAGCCTGAATCTCCCATCACGTTGTGAGCCAAGAGATTCTTCACCAAATTCATCTAATCACCAAAATCTATCCATTAAATCCTTTCAGCCGTCACCACACCAATTCAAATCACGTTTTTCATCCTATCATATCACCTTTCATCATCTCCATCAATCCTTCAGTTTTTTTGTCTCACAGAGACCTTTGCCACGTATCTCAGGAAATACTCGATCAAATCCGTTCAAAACTCATAACCGAGTTTCTCACACTCCAATCTATCCGCTGCTTAAATTTCATTCGATTCCGAGTTCTCTAGCCCCGATTTTCAGAGTTCTATCCTAGGGAAAATTACATCACATTACAAAAGAACACATCTTTTACAACTCCATATTTCGTCCCTAATGCGTTGTAAAAGGACTTTACAACGCATTAGGGACGCCACGTGGTTCGTCGTGTCTTGCACGTCGTAAGCCAAAATACGTTGTAAAAACGTCGTAAAAATTAACAACGCCTTATTTTCGTTGTTAAAACGTCGTAAAACAGACGTTGTAAAAATGTCGTAAAATGAAGAGGGCATTGTAAACTCGATGGCAAATTAAACGTTGTAAGTTACTTGCTTTATTTACAACTAACTTACAACGTATTGTTTACAACTAATTAGAGTCGAAATGTGTTACAACGTATTAAAGTAGAAATTATTTACAACCAACTAAAGACAAAAATGTTACAACTATTTAAAGACGAAACTGTTTACAACGACTTAAGGACGAAAATTTTACAACGATTTAGGGACTATGATTTGTTTTTTTGAAATTAAAATTATTAAATTAAATATTTGTAATTAAATAAAATTATGAAATGAATAAAATAAAATTATTATATAAAATTAGAATATAAAATTAAAATGTTTTTACAAATTTTAATTATAAATTACAAAATATTTAACGGAGTAATTCGTCGAACATGTCCGAACTACGGTCGTCCTGATCTTCAGCCACTTACTCGTTCAAATCGATCTCTACGGCCACTTCTGGTGTCAAGGAAGTATGTGGCGGTGTATGCCTTTGATGATGGGACTGTGACTGTGTCTCTGGCACAGCCAAGGAAGTAGAAGACGATGTGGTGCCGTGCAGCATGTCACTGTAATGTACACGGCGTGTATGCTTACGGGGTGCCTTAATTTGTAGTACCTACAAAAGAATATTCCGTATTAGACATTGGATCGTATACTACTAAATAATATATAAACCCTAAATTCTAAATTCCATATCTACTACATAATTTCTAAACAACCTATATATTTATATGTTCTAAATCATATATTTGCCAAAAAAAAATTGTAGAGAGAAGGGAGAGAGGAATACCTTAGAGAGAGATTGTGGAATGGAGAATGATGGAATGATGTTGCAAAATTGGTGATATATTTATAAGGAATACGTGGAGTTGTAAAAGAGTTGGGAATTCATGTTACGTCGTAAAAGAGTTGTAAAGTTAGGGTCAAATTTACAACGTAAACGATGTAAAGAGGTTGGGAAAGGTGGATTCAATGTACCATAACAGTACAATACAAAACGTCGTAAAGACGTTGGAGATAAAAAAAAACGTCGTAAAGACGTTGTTAAGTGCCAACGCCTTTACGACGTTTCCTTAGGCGACGTCGTAGTTGTAAAAGAGTTGGGAATTCATGTTACGTCGTAAAAGAGTTGTAAAGTTAGGGTCAAATTTACAACGTAAGCGATGTAAAGAGGTTGGGAAAGGTGGATTCAATGTACCATAACGGTACAATACAAAATGTCGTAAAGACGTTGGAGATAAAAAAACGTCGTAAAGACGTTGTTAAGTGCCAACGCCTTTACGAGTGTTCTATATGAAGTGTTAGAAATTAATATATGAAGTATAAAGTTTATAATACTGAAAATTCACGAGTGTTCTATAATTGGATTGAATTTGAACTCTGATATTATATATTTATATGACTCTAATTTACATTTAAAAATTACCTCAACAAATTTATTTTTATGTATTTATATATTGTTTACAAACTTAACCGATATGAGATATTCTAATTAACACTTAGCAAAAAGATGATCGTACAAACAGAAGCCATTGTTTTACCATCTGAAGTCGTTTAGTTGTTGGCAATATATCACCGTTCCGTATCCGATAGCTTCTATGACTTTTAAACTCACCTTGATGACCTTAACTCTTATCTTAATTGTCTCTGTGGTTGATGTTTCCAATGGGTTCTTGCAAGAAATTATTGAAGTAGAATTTGTAGGATTAATTTGAACTCGATCAAGCTACAGAGCTAGTGTGAATTTACCATCTAGTTTACCATCTAGTTTATGATAAGGATCGTGATGAATTTGATGAAAGTGATGATCTCAGTAGGCGAAAGATAGTAATGGTGAATAATCTGATTGACTCTATTGATTAATATGTATAAACACTGTAATTGATAATGCATCAAGTATGAACAATCTATAAATATTGTATTAAGATATATATGTATAACATTTGGAAACATATATATTACAATCAAAAACATATATAGAAAAATCAAAAATATATTGTAATCAGAAAAGAAATTTTTTTTTTTTACCCTTCTCATTTACGACGAAAAAAAAATAATTTTTTTTTACCTTCTCATTTACGACGAAATTTAGAAAAAAAAAAAAAAATTTTACCTTCTCATTTACAACGAAATTTTTTATTTTTTTAAAAATGTTTTACCATCTAATTTACAATAATTTATATCATTTAAAATAATTTATACAATTTATAAATTATAAGATATATTATATATGGTTTATATATATTATTATAAATTATATAATTTATATCAATTGTAATATGTATATAATTTATAAGATTAATAAACTTCGTAAAGACGTTGAGGAATAAATATGTCGTAAAGACGTTGGCATCTAACAACGTCTTTACGACGTTTTTATTCCCTAATGTCTTTACAACGGTTTTAAGAAATTAATTTTTTCCTAAGTGTGTTATACATCATATAAATCATATAAAATATTATAAAATATTATAAATCATATAAATCATATCAGCCATATAAACCTTATTGCAATATGATATAATATTATAAATCATATAAATCTTATAATTATATAAATATTACAAATGATATAAATTATTCATGTGTTGCACAAAATGTCGTAAATCGTTGGGAACTAAAAGCGTCGTAAAGACGTTGTTAGTTGCCAACCTCTTTACGACGTTTGCTTATAAAAAGTCGTAAAGACGTTGGCAACTAACAACGTCTTTACGACGTTTTTAGTTCCCAACGATTTTACGACGTTTTCATGAAATTAATTTTTTCCTAAGTGTTTTTCCCTAAGTGTTTTGCGGAATGTTAGATTGATTTATAAAACTTAGATTGATAAAATTTTGATTGATTTGTAAAACTTAGTTTGATTAAACTTTGATTGATTAATGAATTTACTAAATTCAAATGATTTATAAAAGATTGACATAACGTAAATTACATTAAAATCCTGCAACGATACATTGTTCTTACATTATAAACCGTAGTATCAATCAGATTCTTCACCGTTACTACAATTTGCACTACTTAGATTATCACTTTCTGCAAACTCGTCACTCTCCTCATCGTCAACATCTTCTTCAGAGAGATCCTCGTAGAGACGTTTTAACATCGATATTTTTAATTTAACAACACCTTTACAACTCCAAATTTAAATTTTATTTAAACCTTTTACGTAAGAAAAACGTGTTTACCTACTTTGACATTCGATGTTAATTCGATGTAAGTTATAGAGGTCGTAAAAGAGTTGCAACTTAGGGACTAATTAACAACAAATTGTTTTAGCAATGGGAAAGCGCTGTTAAGGAGTCGTAAAATACCGACTTGTTTACAACGAAAATTTTCGTTGTCTTTTTACAACTCCTTTACGACGAAATCTCAAAACGTCGTAAGGGAGTTGCAAATACCTCCCAATTTTACGACGTCCCAAAACCGTTGTAAAAATTGGTCCTTAAACTAATGTTCTCTTGTAGTGGTAACCCATGAATAAACACTTTCAGCTTCTTTCTTGAAACTTATCGTGTTGAGAGGAATGCCGCTTAGCAAAACATAAAGATCCAAATACCCAAAGGTGATCATACGCATGAAACATAGAATGCAAGACCTCATAAGGAGTACGATCTTCTAGCAGCGGAGTTGGAGTTAGGTTAGTTAAATAAGCCGCAGTGAGTACGCTCCCTCCCCAAAACTTTGTAGGCAATTTGGCATGAAAGAGTAAAGCTTGAGCAATGTTAAGAATATGACGATGTTTCCTCTCGACTCGCCTGTTTTGTTGAAGAATGTAGACACAAGAAGTTCGATGCTCAATACTGTTCTCTTTGAAGAAAGTTCGAAGACCCAAGAATTCACTCCCATTGTTACTTCGAATAATTTTGACTGTTTCCCAAATTGGCTAGAGGACATAGCGATGAATTGTTTTATTGTTGGAGCCGCTTCAGACTTTGTGAGCATCAACGAAACCAATACACCCAAGATTGATCATCGACGATTGTCAAGAAGTAATGAGCACTACAAGAAAAAGCAAACTTATACAGACCCCATATGTCATGGTGAATTACAGAGAAATTTGTTTCTACTTTATTAATGTTATCATGAAAAACATTTCTTGCTTGTTTTGCTTGAATACAGACTTCATAGAAGCTATCAATATTACTACTTTTATCCTTGAAACTCGGAAAATTAGATCAAAAAGTAAAAAGAAATTTGCTAGATGGATGTTCCAATCGCTCATGCCAACTAGTCGTGCTTATTTGTGTAATGTTATTGATCTTTGCTAAAACCGCGCCACAAAAATGATAGACCTTATCTCTCTCTTCACCTGCTCTAATCAGCATCTTCGAAGTGTGATCCTGTATAACACAATATTGGTCAGTGAACAAAGCAAAACAAGAGTGTTCATGAAGCAAGCGAGCCAATGAGATAAGAGTGCATAATAAATCAGGAACAAAAAGAACTCGAGTAAGCTTGACTTCATCTCCAAGTAACATTAGGAAGAACAATAACGGATCGTTGAATGTCATGAATATCGACAAGAAGATCATCACCATCAGTCATGTCATGACACGCTTCATAGTCTAGAAGAAACTCAACACATGATTTCTTACCGGAAAGCGTATCATTAGTGTGGGATTGATCAGATTTGAGAAGATTGACAATCGTGGACCAAGTTTCCGTACGTACACCTGGAATGGATGAGGCTTCACCACTAGTAACATGGGCGTTGTTGGCTCGAACAAAAGATGAGCCACGACCACATCCTCGACCTCGGTAAAAGCCACATCCACAACTTCGAGTGCTATCACCACGTGAGCATCCTCTAGTGTCTCTGTATTTCTCTATCCACCAATCATGTAAGCCTTGAAGTTCGAAGCATGTCTCCACGGAATGATTTGTGCGTCCACACTGAATACACAACCCTTGAGATTGACAAGTGGTAGAGGCGATAACAATGACTCCTATTTTGACAGCAAATCCCACAACATTGATCCAATCTTCCTTGCTACGAGCCACAATTAGGTTCGTTCTTCAGCGATAATTTTAAAGTATACATGATCAAGAGTCATGTATGTATCACGTTTTGGACGACTCAAGATATTGGTTCATGTAGTCCCGAAGCAAGATGAGTCTAATCCAATTAAAAATGATGGATACGTTTAAGATCCCTTCGTTTTTCTTGTTTTGCAGCAACATTTAATAAACGGCTCAAAATCATCAAGGTCGTCCCACATTACCTTGATTTTATTAAAATAATCAGCGACACTATGACCCTCTTGAGGACAACGAGAGATATACGACTTGATTTGATGAACCCTAGATGCATTATCAATCGAGAACTGAGTTTTTAACGTGTCCCACAACACCTTGGCGTTATCAACGAACGAGGTTACCTTCTGGACTTTAGGATCAAAAATAGCATAAAGCCAGCCACAGAGCATGGAGTTGAGTTGAATTCATCGAGACATATCTGGAGAATCATTAGCAGGTTTGGTAAGCGTGCCATCAATGAATCCGAGTTTAGACTTAGCAGAGAGTTTGTTTCTTGCAATATTTGCCCAATTTTTGTAGTTATCTCCATCTAGAAGAAAATGGGTGATCACATGATGAGGTTGATCAATATTAGAAAGGTAGTAAGGAGAAGATGTGATCGAATCCTTAGATTTCTATGAAGAAGGTATATCGTTTGTCATTGAGAAGAAAGTTGCAGCTAAGTTTAGAAAACAATTAGGGTTTAGATTAATTTTAGTTATGATACCATGTAAATCTAATCGAAAGGCTTGAGTTTATTATTGACATGTCAAAAGTATATATAGTTACAAAAAGACTTGATAGTCAAGTTTAATAGAAGATACACAAAGATATGCAGACTATGAGAATATGCAAATATCCTATATATCCTATTTCGTAACAAACATGTCTTTTATTTTTCCATAAACTATTCCTCTGTTCTTGATTAGTTTTAAAAACATATTTTATGTTTCACTTAATTATTTAGAAGATTTTGAAAATAGTTCAAAATATCAATGAAGATATTCTTGTTAATTAGCACATCGCGTAGAAGTCATAAGTCACCAAATAATTGTTTATACATCCATGCTTTGAAACCTTTAGCATAGTTTGTGTCTAAAATTGCAAGCCCTGTCACGACAAACACATTCACATAATTCACACATTAACATGAAAGATCAGTTGAATTTGTCTTACATCCTGATGTATTTTATTTTAGAAATGCTTTCAATATGTGGACATGACCATGAGGTTTTTGTCAAGTGGTAATTGCAGAACTAACACTACTATTTTTCGCATGTTTGAGATTTTTTACGCGAAATAAAATCACATTTTTGTGTTCACTTTTATATAGATTTAAACTCATTTTGATACCCCCAGATTGATAAATTAAGGACCATTCCATAAAAAAAGTGTGCACATAAGCCTTCCATAAAAAAATTGTAGAAGTTATAAGTTGTTGCTGTTTTGGCTGGAAAAATATGAAGTAGTCACTTAGGTCTTATTAGAAATCTAGAAGTACACAAATCGCCAGTATTGTCTTCCTGTATAATTATGAGGTTTTGGACCATAATTTACCGTAAAATATTGCGTTGGGAATTACGGTTTCTCCTGCCAAAAAGGATAACAAACAATACAAATATTGTACTCGTGAATTAATTATTCAGTAATAGACATACTAAAGATAATATGATGTTTTTCTTATTGTACTGTGTCCATTATCCTACATGTCTCTTATTCTTTTCAGTAAAAAATTTCTTCTGTCTTGATTGTTTGGAATAATATATGTTTTTTGTCTCACTTAATTATTTAAAATATTTTGAGAATACTTACAAGATCAGTATTCTTGTTAGCACGTCGCTCTGCTGTCATTAATTAGTTAAGCAAATCAATTACTTGTGTATAAAATATATTCAAAGCCCTTCCACGATAACACAATCATATTTTAACACATTAGCCTGAAAAATACCAGTGGATTTGTCGTTCAACGGTCAACGAGGAGGGTTACAAAAGTGCAAAAGCCATGAGGCTTGTTTTATTTTTATCTTTTTGGTCAATAACATTAAGTCTTGTTAGATTTGCAAACTCTATCTGCGTTGGGTTAATTTATATATTCACATGAGCCCGTAAACCGACCATATTTCTTACCGCAAACAATCGGTTGGACATTTCCGACTAAACAACAGTAGAAATCGACGGTCAGGAAAAAATTAAAAATTCGGTCAGAAAGGATAGAAAATTTCCGGCTGTTTCCGTCCACTTGCATATTTCTGGGGCATTCCGACCGTTTTTGACGGTAAACCAGTAAAATTAAAATAAACGTTCTTTATATGTCTTTTTCAAGTGTGAGAAAGTTGGTGAGACGGTCATTTCATTTCACAACACATTCATTTCATTTTCACCATCTTTACTCAAAACACAAAACGGAAACCAAAATGTCAAATATCCATTTTCGTTCATGGATGGATCAAGAAAGAATTGATCCACAAACATGGTTACTTACCGACGATTATGCGGAAGGCCTCAAACAATTTATGGAGTTCGCCGGAAATCAAAACATGACGCGAGAAACATGTAAGTTGTACTACCCTTGTCAAAAATGCTAGAATATGATATTTATTGCTGTAAAACAAGTATGACTTCATCTTTATAGTAGAGGATTTATTCATAGGTATAAATTATGGTACTCGCATAGAGATGATGCATCTATGGTTAACTTTGCTAGTACTAGTGAACATATTGATGTTGGTTTAGGTGTGGAATCGAATGTTCATGAAAGAGTTGAACCTATGGGTATTGTTGGTAGTAGTAGGGAACCTAGCGAAGGTTGTTTGGGTGTGGAATCTAATGTAGAGGTCGAGAACAATGTTGGTACATTTTAGATGGTGAACGATTCATTTAGAGAGAATATTCCAGCCTTTGAGAAGGGAAGAAACAGAAGAGAGGAACCTAATCTCGAAGCACAAAGATTTTATGATATGTTGGAGGCAGCGAAGAAGCTTTTGCATAGTGGGTGTGACGATAACGTATCTCCGTTATCAACTACAACTGACTTGGTGAATATCAAGACATATTACTATTTAGCTGAGACTTGCGTTGATGCGATTGCTAATTTATTTATGAGGAGTCTCCCCAAAGATAATATTGCCCCAGGTTCATACACGGAGGTTCAGAAATTGGTTGGATGCCTTGGATTACCATATGAAATGATAGATATTTGTATCGATAATTGTATGATATATTGGTGAGCGGATTTAGATGCACTGCGATGTTATTTCTGTCGTAAACCTTGGTTCATAGAAAGTACTGGTAGATCTCGGGGCCAATACAAGCAAATGTGGTATTTACCACTGGTAGATAGGTTGAAGAGGTTATAGCAGTCAGAATGTACAGCGACTACAATGAGATGACATGGCAAACATAATTCAGATGGGGAGATTGCACACCCTTGGGATACTAAGGCATGGAAATATTTTCAGTCTGTTTATCCAGATTTTTCCGGGTAAAATAGGAATGTATATCTCGGCTTAAGTACATGTGGGTTTATTCCGTTTGGTAAACACAAGACACAATATTTAGTTTGGCCAGTGATTGTTACACCATATAATTTACCACCATTGATGTGTATGAAGTTAGAGTTCTTATTCTTAACAGTCCTTATTCCAAGACCAGATCATCCTCGAAGATCACTTGATGTATTTTTACAGCCACTCATTTACGAGCTGAATCAGTTATGGGAGTGTAGTGTCGATGCGTTTGATGTTTCATGTGGGATAAATTTTAAGATGAAAGCAGTTCTTATGTGGACTATTAGTGATTTTCCTGCTTATGAAATGTTATCTGGGTGGACAACACATGGTAGGCTTTCATGTCCATGGTGTCAAGATAACACAAAAACGTTCGAGCTGATACATGGAAGAAAGACATCTTGGTTTGACTGCCATCATCATTTTCTTCATAAAGATCATCTATACCGAAATAGCATAACATTGTTTACGAAAAATCGGAAAGTGATGTAATGTCCACCTCCGGAACCAGATGGTCCATCGATATTAAACCAACTTAGAGATTTTGGTGCTGAGCGAGCTGCAGATTGCAGTGGAATTGGTCATTGTCCTGTTGATGGTGTTGTGGAGTATCACAACTGGCACAAGAAGAGTATTTTTTTGGGATTTGCCGTATTGGAAAAATCACCTTCTACGACATTGTGTAGACGTCATGCACATTGAGAAAAATGTCTTTGAGAATATAATAAATATTTTCATCTGCATTTCCCAATCATCTTGTGACACATATACTCTGCTACCTTTGGATGTTACTGTCCCTATAATGAATTTGTATGGTAATCACAAAATGGTAAAAACCCTTTTAAGTAGCTCAATAACCGATTCGAATTAAGTACTCTGGTGGTAGGGATAACTTTGGTCAAAACCTAATCTTATTAGCACTAAGTTTGATTACCTGAGTTGTTGGTATTGAAGTACTAGACGAAAATAGATACTCCCTCCGTTTCATATTAGTTGTCATTTTACAATATTTCACACATATTAAGAAAAGAGTTAAATGTTCTATTATGCCCTTGATTGACTATTAGAATTTCAAACCATTTAATACTTTATTTATTTAATTAGGGGCAAATGAAGTCATTTTATATTAAAAATTGCATTGGAAAATGAAAATGACAACTAAAATAAAACAAAAAATTTAACTTACAATGACAACTAATATGAAACGGAGGAAGTATACATCTTGGACATCGTTAAAAAATTTGAAACCAGTCTAGTCGTGATGCTGTCATCCTGAGAGATTAGTTGAGTTTTGGCCTAAATCCCCTTATTAATTAAAGATACAATACAAAAATTAATTGCCCGATGACGTTTTATGTTAAATAGTCATATTTTGAAGGTGCATTTTATACGTACGTGTATCTAACTTTCCCTTATTCTTTTCATAAAAATTTCTGTCTTGATTCTTTTTACAACATGTTTTATGTTTCATTCTATTATATTTGATTAAGCTTATAGCAATAAGTTCAAGATCTGTAAAGATATTCTCGTAAGCACGTCGCATAGCTGTTATTAGTCAATCAAATCAGTTATTTATCCCTTCTTTGAAACCTTAAACAATAGTTTGTGTATAAAACCCCAAGCCCTTTCACGACAAACACATTCACACATTAAGCCTGAGAGATCATTTGACTTTGTAGAGCAACGATCATTCCACCATGGCTAAACTTCTTCTTCCTCTATTCTCAGCTCTTCTTCTCGCTGTCACCATTACCAAATGCGAAGCTAACTCACCTCCACTTCTACTTCCACGACACAGTATCCGGAAACAATCCAACCTCCGTTGTGATCGTTAAGGGCTCAAACACTTCTACAATTGCTTTTGGTATGGTTGCAATCACTGACAATCCATTGACAGTAGGACCTCTAATAACCACAGAGGAAGTTGGAACATGACAAGGGATGTTCGCTTCAGCTGACCAGAAGAATTTTGCATTCCTCATGAATTTTAACTTTGTTTTCACAAAGGGTGAATTTGCAGGTAGCAGTATTTCTATGTATGGAAGGAATCCGATATTATCGTTGATAAGAGAGATGTCTATCATTGGAGGTACATGAGCTTTTAGGTTCGCAAGAGGATATGCAGAGGCTACGACTTTTACGGCTAATTTTGCCAATGGAGATGCCGTAGTCGAGTATAATGTCTTTATTTGGCATTAATTATTGGCTTTTTGTTGTTGTTGAAAATCAAAATGAATAAAAACTGGTCTAACTATTGTTTTGTTTTTGAAATTTTATTATTACTTTTTTTTTTAATTAGTTGTATCAAGTTGTGGTTTGAAAGTTTTTGTGCGAGGAATTTTTGCGAGAACATAATCTGTTATTTAAACATTACATTTATTTACTATTTGTTATGTATTTTATCTTTACATTTATATGTTTAAATAATAACTAGATATTCGAATGAAAATATATACTACAAGAAATGTATTCAATTTTCAATGGTTGTGGTATCTATGGGATTGAGGAAACTGTATTGAAGAGTCTTCTCAATGAAATATAGATAGATATTTTTGTACAAAACATACAAGCCCTTACACAAAAAGTTTTACAACCACATTAACACATAGCCTGAAAGATTAGTTGGCTTTGTCGAGCATCATCTGCGCAATGGCTACCTTTCTACTTCCTCTGTTTTCAGTTCTTCTTCTCGGCACCACCATGGCAGAATCTGAAGCTTACTCAACAACAGTAAAGGCACTCTCTGACTGATTAAGTGATAGCCACAACATTTATTTGATTTTCTTTACATTTTCAAAGATACATTTAAGCACAAAGAGACATAAGAAGATTTTAGAGAATGTGTAGAGCTTCTGGATGACACAAAAGGTTTTTGGATTAGTTTAAAGAGAGCTTAGCTAGAGTGATGAATATTCTTTGGTTTATGACTGTATCCTACAAAATATCAAACCCAATGGAAAAAAGTTAATGTGTGATGCAAATTCGATCAAGAACACGGTTTCCATTGGTTCAGATATATTTGTAGCAAGGGATGAATATCATACTCATTGGAGATATCCTGAAAACAACAATACAATAGAGTTTAACATTACCCTAAACAAAAACATTACAAGTAGAAAGTGAACTAATGATCTAACAATTTAGCTGTTTGGTTGCCTCTACCATTTCTAGTTTCAACAGCACATGAATAATGATGAATTTGGAGAGACTAAAAGATATTTTGAAGGCCAAAAGTTCAAGAGACATTCTCTCTAAGTCCTAATAAATTGTGTTATTTACTCTCATTTTCAAAGACATTCAATAAGTCTAGAGAAATCTAAATAGTCGTTTCTTTTCTTTATAAACTCATGTAATTCTCATTTTAAGGGATCCAACTTTTTAATCAATAAATTTGAGAGTGATTTTCTTTTGTTCTTTGTGAGCTTTTCGATTTTCTTGATGTGTCATATCCAAGGGATCAAACCGGTTTATCAAGTGTTTTCCATCACACTTGTGTGGCCATTCCCAGCCATTGGCGTGAAAAGACGAGTCAAAATAGCAACAATCTTCGGTTTAATATACCAAAGGTGGGGGCTACTTGAGTCTACATTATGTGGTTCCACCACCTTACTTGATTGAAGGCGAGCTGAAACAACAACAATCTTAGGTTTGATATACCTAAAGATGGGGGTTAATCAAGTTCTTTGTAGACCAAAGATTATTCTTACAACTTGGAGTCTTGATTCCTTCAGGAATCTCGCGTCACAAAGAATGTAGAATGTCTGGATATGTTTGTGAAACTGCCGGCGAAATTTACAGCCAGTCTCATCTTCATATCAAAACACTGGTCATCGATCATCCGCAGCAAAGACTTCACCAAGTTATACATGACGAGATCCTCAACTCGGGCCGCATCTTGTTTTCTTAGTCGCCCTTATTGACAGGTAGTCACAGTTCATAGAGTCCTGCTCCCAAGAGGATCCGTCTTCCGATCGACATAGGGTAAACATAATTTCACATCCAAATCTAGATGTGTTTAAACTTTCTCTCCTCGTCCGAGGCTTGATCTGCCGTCAAAATGATCGTAAATTGATGATCGGAAATGGCTAGTATGGGCTTATTTATAACATTACCTAGAGTCAAAACCAGAAGAATAGGTTTGGGTCTCCCTTTTTGGGTATGATTCCTGTGAATAATGTATACAAAGTGTTGTGCATGACAGTACTACATGCAAATCCAAGACGTGGATCTCATGTTGTGTCCGATGAGCATCAAGTTTTCACTCTAGTAGCAAAAAAAAAGTGGAGGAAAATCGCGTGCAATCATCCACATCTTCCTCCTCATGCAACTAAAGGGATATGCATCAATGGGGTTGTTTATTATTATGCATAGATCAAGACTGAAGGATCTATAATCTGTTTCGATCTCAAATCTGAAGAAATTAACATTGTTAAGTTACCTATAGATATCGAAGACCTAGTAAACATCGGCAGAAAATTAGCTTTATGCAAATAGTTATATGATAGGCTTGATATGTGGTTTCTACAAGATGCCGAAGAAACAAGAATGGTCCACAGTTTCTCACGTGGTTCCTTCTTGGACAGATTTAGTTAGGACTCGAATATTCTCTTTTGAGGGCACACTTAGTACCTGTCATTTTATATTTTTATTGCCCTTATTCAATTGCATTGACCCATAGTTTTTTTATCAGTTAAGACCTCACGGAAAACAATGCCAAAAAAGTTGTGATTAAAGGAACTGGAGAAAATTTACATGCTATCTCACATTATTGGGATCATGTTGAGAGTTCAGTGCTTTTATCAAATGTAAGTTGAATCCTCTAAAGTTGCTTCTCATATTTGATTTTGGACAACAGTTATTTAATCTTTGTCTTGGCTTAGCTTTTGTAAAGAATGTTACTTTCTATATCTTAATCTAGAGTTTTGCATTGAATCTATATCTTCTCTTACAATCTTAAGAAGAACTATATATGTCAATTGTCAATGGGAAGAGGAGTTGTGATTGATTGATTTATTTGTGTTCGTTCTCTTGATTATCATGTATTAGTCAAACTAAAGTTAAAACATTAGGTAAAGCCGAATTTTTTTTTGTCAAACCCGCTTTTATTTCTTTTTGTTTCCAACAACAATGATAATAAATGAAAGGCAACAAAGAAACCAAAAACTAATGCCAAATAAAGACGTAAGACCTTCTCCAATGAGGAGTTCTTAAAGGAGCTCTTACATTTAATAACATTTAATTAAATGTAAAATGGGTTGGTGAGGGTTGAACGTTTCTTAATAGAGAAATTTAAGAAGTCATAAGAACCCTTAACGTGTCAATCACTGATTGGTTGAAGATGTTTGTCTGGAGAAAAAACTTGGAAGAAAAGGGGTATTTGCCTTCGTTTCTACTGTATCTTTGTTTCTATTGTATTATCTTGTCATTCCAACTTCTTCACCTTCTTCTGCCAAAATCAAAATCTCTCTGCCTTTGCTGCATCCATCTTTTACACATGGCGGTCTTACTTCCTGCATCCTTACTAAACCCACTCTCTCGCATACAAAGGTCTTCTTGATTCCTAAAACCCTAGATCCAACTCCAGAACATCTCGATGAACACGCCTCTGAAGACTTCTCCGAGGTACACTCTTTTGTATTCTGTGTCTTTCTTGTATTCTTCGATTGTTTCCATATTGTGCCTGAAACCATAGATCCATCTCCATTTTAGTTAATATCACAAACCATTTGACCACATGTTTAGATATCGGTGTAGTAATTGCTATTGCTGCTCCAACAAGTTTGAAGGTGGAATTTGAAGGCAATGGAGGTCATGCAGGTGTTGTGTTTATGCTGTATAGGTGAGTTATACTATACGACTAAACCATATGCTTGACCACTAGCACACTGATCAATGTATAATGATAATTTTCCAAGAAATGATGTCGGGCTTGCAGCTGCAGAGTTGTCCCTAGCCGTGGAGAAACATGTATTAGAGTCTGAATCTATAGATACTGTAGAAACTGTTGGTAACTTTTGCCTCACTGTTTTACTAGAACTTACTTACTCGCAATGGAACTTATTGACAAGATGAAGCATTGTGGTTTAAGGTATTCTTGAGCTACATCATGGGGCTATTAACAGCATTCCAAGCAAATCTCATCTTGAAATCGGTAATGCCTTGTCTCTCATCACACATACTAATAGAGAAAATTTGGTAACATTGTGTGCTTTATCTTAGCTCTTGAGGAAGCTGAAACTCTAAGAGTAGTAGTGCATCTTTTGGTTTGGTCATTGGGACTAAACTTGTGTCTTTTGTTCTTTCAAAGATACAAGAGATATCGATGAAACCAGAAGAAACAGCGTAATCAAGAAAATTCAGGAATCTGCCAACACAATAGCTAAAAACGGAAAGTAAACATATCAAAATTTAAGATTGTAAATCAAGATCCAACTACATTCTCTTACAAACTAGTAATTAAGAAAATGGTAGACGCAAGCAAACAACTAAATTGTTAGATCATTAGTTCAAGAGTCATTCAAGTCATAAATGTTGAAGCTAGAACTCATTTTGTACTCACTTTGCAAATCTATCTTGTAGACATTTCCATTGATCTTTTCGAAGACTCAAAATGGTCCAATGGGCCTTGACATCAACTTAGACTTCCTTTGAGCTGGAAATTGTTCCTTCTTCATGTAAACTCAAACTAAGTCTTCGAGTGTAAATCTCCTCTCACGCCTTCCTTTGTTGGCTTGCTTTTGATATTGCTTAGTTTAGAATCAAAGTCTCACTATATTTTTTCCTTTTTCTAGTTCTTCTTCCAAGTGCAGGATAACCCCAGGGAGTTACGGGTTTTTTTCTACCAATTGGAGCCCTCCCTTCACCACCTCCATGGGGATGGAATATCATAATAGTGGATATAGTCATGATTTGATGGGTTAGGTCCACTTACTTTTTCTTTTTGATTTGTCGATTTCTAATCTATCGAAAAATCACAAAAAAAGAATATATATTTGGCCACTTCAAATAAGTTCATTGCTCCGGCCCATAATACAATTAATCCGGCATGAGCTACATGAGCTCCCAATAGTTTACCAGATAAATTGATAAGTCGGGCATTCCCGGCGATTCAAGAGCAAGAGAAAGAATTCATACCGCATTCAGGTATCTCGATTGAAATACCCATAAATGGTATTTTTGCTCAATGTAAGCCTTGTCTTCTCATGAAGCTTCTTGACCATCTCAGCTTTCTTTTTCCCATCTAAGTTTACAAGCTCATTGATAGGTAAAGGTGATAAATCCAATGGAGTTAAAGGATTAAAACCATACACAATCTGAAAAGGTGAAAAGTTAGTAGTAGAGTTAGCTTGCCTCTCAACATGAGGCAAACAATCTTTCCAAGTTATGATGACCATCAGTTTGTGGATGACAAATAGTAGAAAACAACAACTTTTTCCCTAACTTAGCCCACAAAGTTTTCCAAAAATAACTTAGAAACTTAGCATCTCGATCTGAAAAGATAGTCCTAGGCATGCCATGTAAACACACAACTTTCTTAAAGAATAAATCAGCAACAAATGTAGCATCATCAGATTTGTGACAAGGAATGAAATATGCCATCTTAGAAAATCGGTCTACTACCACAATGATAGAATCCATACTTTTCTTAGTTCTAGGCAACCCAATGACAAAGTCCATTGAGATATCAGTCCAAGGTTCACTCAGAATAGGTAATGGGAGATACTTACCTTGAGGTTGGACTTTAGACTTAGCTTGTTTACAAGTAAAACACCGTGCACAAACTCATTCCACATCTTTTTTCATATGCGGCCAATGGAAATGTTCTTTCAAAACAACCATGGTCTTGAAAACTCCAAAATGTCCCATAAGGCCTCTTCCATGTGATTCACTAACCAAATCTCAAAGAACAATTAGGAATGCACAATTTATTTTCTAAGAATAAAAAACCCTTATGGAGATATAACTTTCCATACGCATGGTTCACACAAGTCTTAAACACTTCTTGAAAGTCAATGTTAGAATCATATATCTCTTTAATGTGCTCAAATCCAAGAACCTTAGCATCAAAAGTAAACAGTAGCGCATATTAGCATCAAGAGTAAACAATAGCGCATATCTTCTTGAAAGTACATTAGCCACAATGTTTTTCTTTCCTTGCTTATACCGTATGACATAAGGAAATTTCTAAATGAATTTCATCCAACGAGCATGTCATTTGTTTATTTTTTGTTGACCCTTAAAGTGTTTCAAAGACTCATGATTCATATGAATCACAAACTCTTTTGGCCAAAGATAGTGATGCCATATTTGCAAAGCTCTTACCAAAGCATACAACTCCTTGTCATTAGTCGGATAGTTTAGAGTTGCTCCTCCAAGCTTCTCACTAAAGTAAGAGATTGACTTCTTCTCTTACATAAGCACAACTCCAATACCTACACTTGATGCATCACATTTAATCTCAAACATTTTAAGAAAGTTAGACAAAGATAAAAGTGGTGCATTAGTGAGTTTTTCCTGAAGTTGTTGGAATGCATTCTCTTGAGCTTCTCCCCATTTGTATCCAACATCTTTCTTGATCACTTCAGTAAGTGGGACAGCGATAATGCTAAAATCACGAACAAACTATCTATAGAATCCAGAAAGGCAATGAAAACTTCAAACTTCTCCTACGGTTTTAGGACTTGGACATTCTCGGATTGCTCTCACTTTCTCCTCGTCTACTTGAATGCCCTGTGGACTCACAATAAAGCCTAGAAACTGAAGGTTATCCGAACAAAAGGTACATTTTTTAAAGTTAGCATATAGTTTTTCCTTTCTTAGTACACTTAAAATTGATTTCAAATGCTCATTGTGCTCTTCCAAACTTTTGCTAAAAACCAGAATACCATCAAAGTAGACAACCACAAAAAAACCAATGAAAGGTCTCAAAACATGGTTCATTAACCTCATGAACATGGTAGGTGCATTAGTTAATTCAAAAGGCGTGACTAACCACTCATAAAGAGCATGTTTTGTTTTAAAAGCATTTTTCCATTCATCACCCTCTTTCATTCGAATTCGGTGATGTCCACTCTTAAGATCAATTTTAGAAAAGACACAAGAATCATGCAGCTCATCTAACATATCATCTAAGCGAGGAATGGGTGTCTATACTTTACCGTGATATTATTGATGGATCTACAATCAACACACATGCACCAAGTTCTCACGAATATATCTTTTCTCCATCAGCTCGCTCATTTGCCTTTGAAACTCCTTGGTCTCTTCCGGATTTGTTCTATATGATGGATGGTTTCAAATGGATGCTTCAGGTACAAAGTCTATTTGGTGCTCGATCCCTCAGATTGGAGGTAAACCACTAAAGTTCTCATAGGGAAATACATCTCCAAAATCTTGCAACAAAGAAGAAACACCACTAGGTAAATCGGGCTCAAGGTTAGTAGAACTCTCTTTTTACATAAGCACAAACATAGGCTGAAATGAAACCAAAGCTCTCTTTATCTCACTTGACCTCACAAAGAAATTTTGGTGTTTTCTCTCTTTTCTCTCTTTGTGTGTTTCACTCTTAAGCTCACTATTTTTAGTGTTTCTCTCTCAATATCACTCTCTTTTTGGTGTTTTTTGTTTGAGTCACTCATAGCTCTCTTCTCACGCTGCTTTAGAAGCAAATAATTTTGGTAGATCCCATTAGGAGTCATAGGAACAAGCTTAACAGTTTTCCCCTTATAACCAAAAGAATGTTTGTTGGTGAAACCATCATGAACGACTTTCCAATCAAATTGCCATGGTCTCCCAAGAAGAATATGCCCAACCTCCATTGGCATAATATCACAAATCACCTCGTCCTTATACTATTCACTGCTAAATGAAACCACAACTTGCTTTGACACTTTGAGTTTTCCAAACTCACTTAACCATTGAAACTTATACAACTTGGGATGTTTTGAGTAGTCAATCCCAACTTCTCCACAATTATAGTACTTGCCACATTCGTACATCTCCCTCCATCAATTATAAGACTACACACCTTATCAAGAACAAGACATCGGAAACCACTTCCTCTTCGGTTTTGTACTCTTCATTGACTTTAAGTATTATGATCCTCTTGTTTGAGAATATATTTGCATAATGTCCCCTGCCATGAAAAATAAAACATTGCACATCACAATATCGTGTAGAAGAGGATTCAACTTTACCTTTGATCTCTTGTCGGCTAGAATTTGGCTTGGATTCAAACTTCGGCTTTGGAACAGTTTTGTTTTCGCGTGAGTAGCTAGGACATTAAGTAGTATAACTCATACCATAAGTTTGACATGTGTTACCCTTCCTCTTGAGTTGTTTCTCCACCAAGATAGCCTTATACAACATATCTTCCAATTCCACATATTGTTGCATCTCTAGTCGGTCTTGGATCTCACGATTCAACCACTAAGAAATCTGGCCATGGTAGCCTCACGATCTTCGTCTATAACGGCTCTCATCATAAGTATTTTCATCTCTTGAAAATAATCCTCCACACTTCGGTTGCATTGCACCAATCTCCTAAGTTTTTGATGTAACTCCCGGTGGCAGTGATTAGGAACAAATCGTCGCCTCATCAAGGTTTTCATGTCTTCCCAAGTCTCAATAGACCTTGGTCCATTTCTTCTCTTGTTTGTCACCACTTGATCCCACCAATTAATAACATAATCATAAAACTGAGTGGCTGCAACTCGTACCTGCAATTGGAAGTGTGCTCTGATACCAAATGACGCGGAAGTCCCGAAGGAATTGACACTCCAAGTTGTAAGAATTACCCCATCTTAGGTATATCAAACCTAAGATTGTTGTTGTTTCAACTCGCCTTCAATCAAGTAAGGTGGTGGAACCACAAAATATAGACTCGAGTAGCCCCATATTTGGTATATTAAACCGAAGATTGTTGTTGTTTCGACTCGCCCCTTCACATCAATAGCTGGGAATGGCCACACAAGTGTGGTGGAAAATATTTGACAAACCAGTTTGATCTTTTGGATCTGACAAACCAAGAAAATTGAAAAGTTCACAAAGAACAAAAAAAATCACTCTCAAATTTATTCATTAATAAATTGGATCCCTTAAAATGAGAACTACATGAGTTTATAAAGAAAAAAAAAAGACTTTCTAGATTTCTCTAGAATTATTGAATGTCTTTGAAAA
Source organism: Lepidium sativum (assembly GCA_023374145.1). Lineage (NCBI taxonomy): Eukaryota > Viridiplantae > Streptophyta > Magnoliopsida > Brassicales > Brassicaceae > Lepidium > Lepidium sativum. The sequence continues at coordinate 18,092 of JAKUCM010001385.1, read as the reverse complement.
TGAGAGTAAGGATTACTAAGTAAATGATACATTAGGATTTGAATAAGAATGACTCTTGAACTTTTGACTTTCAAAATATCTTTTAGTCTCTCCAAATTCGCCACTATTAATAGGCTGAACTTTAAGACTTGATTTATGACTTCTTTTGGACTTGTAGAAGTCTCAAAATGGGTTGGACTTGGCAAGTATGAAGGCCAATAGATTTTGCATGTTGTTCTTTGTCCAAAAGTCCTTGAATAAATCTACAAATGCTCTCTTTGATTTGTTTAGCTTATGACCTTATAATTGGTCCGGCTGAAATCTTCAAAGCTCTCTCGCGATCTCCCTTACTTAGCTCCAAGTTTTCTCTAGCTTCCTTATTGCTTTGCATGATCATATCACTTTGTGATGGCCTTTTTCTTTTTTACACTCTTCATGCTGCTTTAGTTTCTCGTATCACTTCGATCTTTCTTAACCCTAAACATAGCGTACAAACCAAAAAAAAAAATATTATTAGTAGTTTTCTAATATGTTTTCAATTTTCAAAGCAACTTGGAATGAAGATCAGTATGAATTGTATGGCAAGAAAAGCAACAAATATTCAACTGGCGGAATCTATCAATGGTTAAAGACTCGTAAAACAAAAGTTGCTTGGAGTACTTGAACACACATTTCTTACATGGTTCTTCAACCTAAACCGTTTCCTTTCTAAAGAGAAAATGATTGATTGGGGATTACCTGACTCCAATTATCACCTTTTCTTTGAGTGCTCATATTCATGGGGAATTTCAGATTTGTTCCAAGCTAGCAAATAGACTGCACATTCAAACAAGTTCAAGTAAACAGATAGACATCTGAGCAAAATTGAAAGGAAATTAACGCGCAGTCTTTGATTTATGAACTATGGAATGAGAGAAATAACAGAAACCATTGCGACTTTGCTAGATTTACAGACCTGATCCTCAAGCGCCTCGAGCTTGCCTTTCCAAAATAACCAAAATGTTTCCTTGTGCAACGATGAGACGATTTGTCCTGTCTACTTTTGGTATGGAACTAAATCCACCCTTCTTAACTTATTAACTTCAATTTGAGTCCATCAATATGTAATGGGCCAAAGCCCAATTGAAGAATTCTCCCTATGTCGATCCCGAATAAACTTGTTCCCGTTGCCAAACAAGGTGTCTGGCTTTGTTTCCTGCAAATCTCCCGCCTCCCGTCCCCGCCGTACACTTGACGGACTACGAACGAACGACAGTTTCCAATTCTCTTCCATCTTCTCCGTCAAGTGACTAATCTCCGGCTGATATTGGTGAGCCTCTTCTTATCTTATGCTTTCAATGTGTAAACTGAACTTGCTGGCGTTGGGGAATTAGGGTTTCTGCTGCTAAATCGAACACTTAATGTCGAGGACAATTAGATGATACTCGTATGAGAAGATTTAGGTATTTTATTTGGATTTGTACATCAATAGAAATCTCTCCATGCCTTCCCTTCACTCGTGGATCCGATTCTCGTATCTGTATACGAATTATTTTCCCTAATTTTGGTTCTGTTTCTGATCGAATTTTCTCCTCAATTCATATGTTTTCTTGGTTGATGACCATGTTCATTCCTTCTGAGATCTATAGAACTATGAAAGATGCACTTAATCTAAGAGATCAGTGATAGAGCAATTTGGTTCATTACCATTTGAATCCTGACTTCTATTATTAAATCTAGAAGCTTTCTTTATACAATTCTTACAGAAGATAGCTCAAGAAATGGACAAGAGTGACAACATAAAGCAAGAAGCAGCATCTTCGTCTCTTCCTCTAGGGATCTTTGAGATACCAGGAGAGCCTGCAGTTGTTATCAATGGTGTACCTGATGAGCCTCAAACAGATTGTATGATTGCCGAAGACGAATCAATAACAAGTACCGCTGTAGGAAGCGGCGAATGGCTTGAGGGTAGAGAAGTTCGAAAGTTTTTCTTGGGTCACTACTATTCTGGTAGGGTAACAAAGTTCGACAAAGAAAATGGTTGGTACAGAGTTGAGTATGAGGATGGAGACTCTGAAGATCTTGACTGGTCTGAGCTAGAAGAGATACTTCTACCTTTAAATGTTACTGTCCCTCTAAGGTCAATCTCTTTGCAGATCATCAAGAATCGACAAACACAGGCCCACACTTTTGGATACACAATACAACACTAGATGAATCAGGTTTCTTTTTATATAGTTTTTACTTTCAAAGTGCAACAAACGTGTCTCTAACGTTCTCTGTCATTTAATACAATATACATCTGTTTGGATTCTTCTCTAATTATCGATAATGTTTCCAAGATTGCAATCCACGTCAATGGAACATTTGTTTGTTAGTATGTCGTCTCGTCTCGTTAGCTGTGGTTAACCAAGCAAATATATCACTTGATGGTGCTTCTGATGCATTATATATATTATGACATCCACGTAAACGCAATTACATTTTCATAAAAAAATTCCTCTGATTTGATTCTTTTGAAAAACATGGTTTATGTTTCAAGATCAGTGACGATATTCTTGTTAGCACGTTGTGTCGTTATTAGTTAAGCAAACCAATTATTTATGCATCAATTATTTGAAACATAGTTTGTGTATAAAGTATGCTATAAAGCCCTTTCACGAAAACACTATCACATTTTAAGACATTAGCCGGAAAGATCAGTTTAATTTGTTGTGCAAGGATCATCTGCGCCATGGCTAACCTTCTTCTTCTTCTTTTTACAAACTCTGAAGCTTACTCAACAATAGTGAAGGCACCATTTCCAGGATATATACCGGAGAAGCTAACTGACCTACACTGCTACTTCCACGACATTGTCTCCGGAAAGAATCCAACTTCAGTCGTGGTTGTTACGGGTCCAACCACAAACTCCTCTGCAACCAGTTTCGGTGTGGTTGCAGGTGCTGACGACCGATTGACAGTAGGGCCTGAAATAACTTCAGAAGAATTTTGGTTTGCTAATGAATCTTAACTTTGTTTTCACAAAGGGTAAATTTGCAGGCCGGAATCCGATATTGTCGAAGGTGAGAGAGATGGCGAACATCGGAGGAACAGGAGCTTTCAGGTTTGGAAGAGGATATGCAGAAGCTAGAACGTTTTCGGTTAATCAAACGAGCAGAGATGCTGTAGTGGAGTATGATTTTTATATTTGGCATTAATTGTTGACTTTTTTGTTGAAACTCAAAAGAAATAATTGTTGGCTTAATAAATCTTTGGATATATGGATAGCTATTTAATTTTATTGAGCTTGGGTCTAAGGCTCTAAGCCCATTATACATCTGATTTATTTAAAGCTCATTCAACAAAAAAGTGCATGTCGTGCTGATGGCTTCTGAAACTCATGGGCTGGGATAACTAACCGACCCAAAATTTCTGATCCGAACCAAACCGAAAAATTGATGAATTGTGTCGGTTCAGTTCGATTCTGTTGACGCGATCGGTTATTACTTAACCGAAGTATAAATACACCTAAACCTAATTTCTTTTATTCTATTCTCTTCTTTTCGCGAAGCTGCCGATTCTCCTCGATTCGCGACACTACCTCTTCTCTTCTCTTCAGCGCTGCCTTTTACACGATCCAACGTTGTCGGCTCTCTTATCTTCTCTAGTCAACCTTCTCCTCAGGTAATCCTCCCTTCTCTTCTCTTCGTCTCTTATTTTCTCTTTGATCCAAGTGCAGAAACAAACTTTGTAAGTATTCTCATTGCATGCTAAGTCTGTTTTCTGATATGATCTTTTATACATTTTCTTTGAGTTGTTTTAGGCTGAACAAGGTGGTAAAGTAGAAATCCCCTTCTGGCGTGCTCAGGAATTGCATTCGAGGCAAGCTGTGTCCATTAACCTTCCTGCTGGTTTCGACCAAAAGTAAGATTTTTCTATAGCTTGTTATCGATGAGAATATTTGCAATAGTCTTTTCATGGTCATATTTGTTTTATGCAGGACGAAGTTTGAAGTTCAGGCTGAGACAACATGCGTCGATCTTAGATCACGATGTCCATACTTTTATGAATTTGGATGCAAGTTAGAGCCACACTGAGTTCCTTCACAACTCTGTTCACATTTTGATTTTGTCCTTCTTCTTGGTTTCAATATTGAAATGTGGTTTTCCTGCTGGTATTTTGCTTTCTGGTCATTGAAAATGTTTGCTCCTTTAGCTAGAATTCACCGTGAATTGACTGAGAGCATGAATACATCAAGCAAGTTGACTACTATGAGAAGTAGATGATAATCATTAGTGTTCATTTTATTGTTGTGTGGATAAAAGTAAAATTCTTGTTCAAATCTTTGTTGTGGTAATGATTACTAAAACTCTTTTTCAAATCTTTGTTGTGGTAATCATTACTGTTTTTGGTCTAGCAGTGTTACAGATAGAAAACTTGGGATCTTTGATTGAAACTCATGCACCTTGAAGCAGTTAAATGTGGAAGTAGTGAAGCAATTGTTTAGGTATGTCAATCTTTCAACCTTATATTGTGATCTTTGAGCTTCTAATTTTCATGTAATGAACTAAAGGATAAGGTAAAAACCACACAGGTTTGTTCTCACAAATGCCATTGAGTTCCATAACAAGCTTAACCCACTAGAAGCCATTGACAATCCGATTTCTTCTCGGTTTATTCCCTAACTGAACGGTAAGCCGACATTACATATTCTATACATGCAATATTTTTTTCCTCATGATATAATGATTTGTAAGCTGCTGCTGAGTATCAACCACATTTTTATAGATCACAAAACAGTGGGAGACAAATAAAACTTGGTGGAAATAAAGCTGCTACTGCTAAGTATCAACGGGGTTTGCTTTCATTAAGAGCCTTTCTTTGCTTTCATTAAGAGCCTTTCTTCACTACTGCCACATTGTTCTTACTATGTCTTAAACCATGTAGGCATTTGATACAAATTTAGAATAGAACAGTCTGGATATTTGATACATGTTTAGAACAGTCTGGGATTTGAGTGTAATTGGAAGTTAATAGTAGACTTAAAAGTTAAAAACAGACATATAAGTCACAAAAATTGTGATTGACTGAGATTCTGTAGATGTTAGCAAAAAATAGACTTAGGCTTTTCTTCTATTTGTAGATATGACATCTTTTCAGGATGACAATGACGAGTTTATTGATAGAGAAGAAGAAGTTTTAGGTCCTAATGCAACATAAAATAAGAAGAAAACAACAAGTGAGAAATCAACGAATGAGATTCCTCCAAGACCTAGGAAGAGGGTTGCTCGTAGGTCAGCAGTATGAGCACATTTTATTAAGAATGAGAATACAGATGGAGCAGTCAGCAATTGTCGATATTGTGGGCAGGAAATCGGATGTGACAGCAAAAAAAGTAGGAACAACTCCCATGAAAAACCACTTAGAAAGATGTAAGTTGTTCAAGACTTACAAAGAGAGTGGATTTCAGTCCATTTTGGCGCCTGATAGTAGTGGTGTAGTCACAACCTTGAAGTACGATAAAGAATTGTTCAGAAGGTGAGTGAATAAGATGATTATACTAGCTAAGTTGCTTTTTACATTTGTGGAATCGGAGGGGTTTAGGAGATTCTGCTTCAGTGTCCTCCCAATGTATACAATTCATTGTAAAAAGACTGCAACTTCAGACATCTACTCAATGTACTTGCAAGAGAAAGAAAACATGAAGAAGTTGTTCGATTGTGATAAGAAGAAAGTATCTCTCACCACAGACATATGGACAACACCTACTACTTCATGGAGTTACATGGTGGTGACAGCTCATTGGATTGATGTTAATTGGGTGTTACAAAAAAGGATCATAAGCTTCAAATATGTCATCTACCATGAGGGAGAAACAATTGAAGAACAGCTTAGTGAGTGTCTAGAAGATTGGGACATTGCAAGCGTATTTACAGCAACAGTTGACAATGCCAACTGAACCTGATTGTGAGTGTCTAGAAGAGTACTCAATCATTTGTTAGTGATGGAGAATATCTACACATCCGTTGTTGTGCTCATGTTCTGAACCTGATTGTGAGAGATGGCCTAGCTTCAATGAACGAGAGTGTAATTGCCATTAGGAATGCTATAAAGTATGTAAGATCATCGACCATGAGGCTGGAATCATTTCAAAGACGAGTGTCATCAGGGAATGTTACACTTGACTGCATTACCAGGTGGAGTTCAATGTACCTTATGCTGACATCCACTCTCAAATTCAGAGGTGCATTTGAGAAGTTGTTTGCAGAAAACAAACTTTACAATGACTATTTCAAGGAAATAGATGAAGATGGGGAAAAACGAGTAGGTCCTCCAATTTACAGTGACTGGGACGACATTCAGAGGTTAGTGAAGTTCCTCAGATTATTTTTCAACTGCACTTTGGCATTTTCAGCATCTAAGACAATGAAAACTTCCATATGCTACAATGAATAGTTATTTTAGAGCAAAATCTTATTTCATTAAGCTGTCACAGAGATGAAGTTTTAATGGAACAAACATTAGCTATGAGAGTTAAGTTTGAGAAGTATTAGGATGGACTTCTAAACATGAATCCGTTGCTAATCATTGCAAGTGTCTTTGACCCTAGGAATAAGATGCAGTTTGCATATATTTGCTTTGACAAGCTCTATGGTAAAGACAGTGAGGAGGGTAAGCCTCTAAGATCCTCAATCAATGCAACAATGAAGAGTCTGTATGAAGAGTATGTCAGCAAGCTAAGCACCTCTTCTCAAGCTGGTTCCAAGAGTGATAATATGGCTGATCCTGATTCTGAACAAGTAAGTCTTCTGTTTTTTGATTTGTCTGACGATGATGGGTATGATAGGGATGCTTTGTATCAAGAGATGGATAATGAAACTGAAAATGATGAAGCAAGTAGTGAGTTAGACATCTACTTGATGGAGGAAACTGTTCCACGTAATAAAAATCTCTTGGGAATGGATTATGATGTGCTAGCATGGTGGAAGCGTAATAGTGTGAAGTTTCCTATATTATCTGAGCTTGCCAAGAACGTGCTTGCCATTCAAGTGTCTACAGTTGTTTTGGAGTATGCATTCAGTATAAGTAGAAGGATTTTGGATCCATACAGAAGTTGTCTAGCACCACATATGATTGAAGCTTTACTTTGTTTACAGCAGTGGCTAAAAAACATAATGTATGCAACAAAGGTTGCAAACTTGGCTCAGATGATTGAAGAATTGGAGTTTCAAGACTCATTAGGTAATCCATTGATTTTGTTTTTGATTATATTGGCTGTTGTTTGCTTTATAATGAGTTCTTGAAGTATTTGTTTCCTTGTATAGCTCCTTCGACTTCGGAACAACTTCAAATAGATGTGTGAGATGCTTATTCTTTATCCTTGTAACTTCATATCTCTCTTTCTCAATTTGCAGATTTTTCCTGTTTTTACATTGTGTTTTGTGTTATGTTATTTAAACACTCTGTTTTTCTATTTCAATTATGCTATGAACACTTTGTTTTTATGCTATGAATGAACACTTTGTTTTTATGCTATAAATCATTTCTGTTTTAGCAACATGTTTTGAATTATTGTTACATCAATCAAATGCAGTTTATGGTATTCATTTTACATAATTTTAGGTTCAAACAGGTATAAATCGGATTGGCTCGGATTGGGTATTTTTGACCCGAAATACCTGATACCCGAACCGACCCGATTAAACATAATACTCACTTAATTTCGGCCACATTTTCAAAACCCGAAATTACCCGAAATCCAATTAATCCAAACCGATCCGTACTACCCGAAATCGCAGCTCTACTTATTTGTTGCTAAAATAGTCGTTCTAGTTATTCAATTATTTTTCAATCATTTTGAATTTTAGAGAAAAATAGATATTTGATCTATTTATTTAACTTAAATGTACTATCTTATTAATAATTAGAGAACAACTGAAGAATAATTATAATTTGCCAAGTGGTTAAATACTTATATGTACAGTATTTTCTACAAAAGTTGTATTTGTAATACTATTCTATTTTTGATGATGGGATTTAGCATAAAAATAGATAAAGTTTTTATATAAAAAAATCTTATGTTACAAGCTCAAAATTGGTATAAAATAAGTAAATAATCTTAATGGTTTTTTTTGTTTGCGGAATAATATAACAAGTATTTGGGTTTTTTTGTTGATTAAAAAAATAAATAAAAATGATGATAGTTTTTTGGGTTCTTGCAGTCAATCTTAAAAGTGTTCACATTCTTGAAATTAATTGTATTCACTTTGAAATTAATTGTATATTGTTAGTAATATTTTTCTTTTAACTTGAAACGTACTAATGATACTAAACTTTATTATTCAAACAAAGCTTATGTTCAATTATATGAGAGAATATTTATTCGTAATTCTATATTTCTTACAAAATAGTTTCGAAACTGCAGAAAGATTTCAAAATTTCATCTCTTTGATGTAATTTTCATACTTAGTTTGTAGAGAGGATATTGAGACCGAACATGTCTTGCACATACGTAATAACAGTTTTTTTTTTTTTAAAACATTGGGTCACAAATGATCGGTCCATTAGCCAAATTCTTAGAAATGCAAACAGGAAGACTGATCCCAGGATGGTGCAAGTGTGCATGCCTCTTGTGTACTTACCACATACGCAATAACAGTTTAATGTAATCAATTCATTTGATATTTTAAAACAATTATATTTGACTAATTTTTTTTAAAATTAAATGCAGTTTAATAATATATATTTCAAAATTTATTATATTTGAATGGCTCTAGCATATGCATTTCTATAGTTGTTTAGTTTATATATAAAAAAAAAGTTTTGTGATAATTTACAATTATTACTTTTTATATAAAAATGTAATTTATTTATAGTTTTATTTTTTCAAATTGCTTGTTTGAACTTCTGTATTTTTGCTTAAACAAATATTTAATGTAAATATATTACACCAACATTATAATAATATCTATACTAATAAAAGGAAGGTTTTGACCTCTTAAGTCATCCAACTCATCTTTCTCAACCTCCTATATTGTTGCCACATCAGCTTAATTTTAGAAATATTTTTTTTAAAAAAAACTCAAAACAATTATTTGCTTAATCACATTACTTGCTTTTAAATTAGACATTAACTGCAAATGGTTCTTAACCTAGTGGTCGGCGGTAAGTCCACTTAAGGCAGCTCATTTGCACAACGAGGGATCGAGTCCCCCTGCCTACATTATGTAGGAATTTGGCTATTGGGCCGGCTACTTGTGGCCCAATTAATCTGCCGTTGACAAAAAAAAAAGACATTAACTCATTACAACCCACTTTGTAATCATTCCCGGTCCTGTTTGGAAACGACACAATCTCTAATTATTATAAAAGCCAAATATATTATATAAAACATTTTATTCGTTCTATTTTATATAAAATATCTATTTTATATATTTCTTCTCTTTCATATAGTTATATTATTCAAAAAACTAATATATAAAATATTTGATATAAATACCAGTCTATAGAATGCCTATTTAATATATGATTCATGTGTAATATAAATGAATATTCATGTGTCATTTAAATTAAATAATCTTGTGACTGTGCTATTGATTAGAAGTCATGTGTAATATATAGTTTTTACTGTAGAATAAACACTTTGGCACTTGTTTCTCTTCCACATAAGAAATCAATGCATTTATTTGATTTTTTTTTTTGTATTTGGCCAATGAGGTTTAAAGGAGCATAATTATCTCTTTGCATTAGTAAATTAGTAACGTTTTCAAGAAAACCGGAGAGATCAATATCATAGTTGATTCATATTCCCCCCTTAATCACATTACTTACTTTTAAATTAGACATTAACTCATCACATCCCACTTTGTAATTACTCACCAAAACCCACTATCTCACATTAAATTTACATTTTCGTATATAAATATTAGTCTCTCGCCTCAGTTTCCCAAACTATTCGAGAGATAACAAACCACCATATTAATGCCTCCATCTCCACTTACCAAAAGATGACACCACAAATTACCGTCCCAAATCATTCACTTTTGATATCCTTGATAAAATAGACGACCAATTCTGCAGTGAAGAGGTCATTGCATGACTCATGCATCATTGGGAAGCTAGAAAATTTCAAAAAGAGCAATATTCTAATGGGCATTGAACTCCTCCTCTTGGATTCCAAGGTACATTGAAATCTATTTTTTCTAAATATTATATGGAGTTTTATAGGATTTGAATAATAGATCGAACTTTTTTGATATTACTGTTAACAAAAGATAATGTTTGATGAAGATATTTGAAACTAATCTAGATCTTAATTACACGTTGTATTTTAGCTAATGAATATGAGTTAAAAATAATATGTATATATATATATATTGATTTGTTATTATAACTAAACAAAAATGTAGATGCATATTATTATTCTCTAACCATATAAGTGAATTACTTAAACGTATGATTTAAATATTAAGTTACAACTTCACGGAATTTTATTTTTTTAAAAGTTTTTAAAAACATTTTTACATTGACATGTCATTCAATTTTTGTGTGCCGATGCTTCAGAAAATTTTTTATATTAAAATTATTATATTATCTTTATACTATTAAATAACTACGCTACAATAGATATATTATTTGATATATGAATACAAGTAAAGCAAAAAAATCTATTAAAATGACATTGAAAATAGAAAACAATAGTATGATTTATGAATCAAAATCATAAAAATAGAGAATTTAAAAGAAACTAAAGAATATAAATATATGACCAATACTCACATATAAAACAAATAACCTACACATAAAAATTTCTAAACCAAAATCCAGGCGTAACCCGGTCAATCCTCTAGTGTATAAAATAACATAAATAACTGCTACGTAATCATTTAAATTTATTTTCATACATAAATTCTTGTTAAAAAGAATGTTTACACAGTACAAAAAAATGTATACTAATAGCACATCAATATAGCTCAGTTTTCCTAATTGCTATGAATTTTTTTTTTGATAAAATTAGTTTAAATACGATAGCAGTAAAAATAGCTAAGGCTTTTAATTATCAAGCGGGAATCAAAATTCAATTTTGGAGTCTAAAATAATTAGAAGCCGTCACACTTATCTTATGTTTTTTTTTTGTTTTACCTAAGTGTCCACACAAATACAAAAATATTTTTTTAAGAAAAACAAAAGCAAAATATTAGTTTCTTCCTCTATACACTTTCAAGTTTAAGGGAGTTTATTAGAAGATGGATTTTAATGGATTTTGAAATTCCTTAAAAATCATATGTATTATTCAATTAATGATTTTGAAATTTATATTTAAATTATGTATTATTTAAGTATTGATTTTAAAATTAATATTCAAATCATGTGTTATTTAAACATTTTTTGAATATTAACATCTAGTCTATTAATTTTCAAATTCACTTTTGTTAGATTGTAAGATATAAGAATTTTATATAGATTTAAAATTCTATAAAAATTTCTAAATCCAATAAAATCAATTCTCCAATAAACCTGTATATCTGTCCCCTATTTTTTTTTTGTTCTCCCTTGTTCTCTTTTTTTTTTTTCGTTGGAATTCTTAGAGGTTAATATAATGAAAAGTAGATCTTATGTCAGCCATGCAAACTCTTCAAACATTCATCCCTTCCGTTTTGAGGAAAAAATAATTATTTAGAGTTTCTTCAAGCTCCTAAGCACAATTATTTCTGCAGTTTTATTTTGCTTCTTTGGTGAGTCATTTTCAACTTTCTTCTATTTCTTTGTTTTGTTACTTTCTCTCCTTCATTTATTTATATTCGTTGTTTTCAGTAATTTATTAATTATGGACAGCTGGACTAGTTTCGGAAATTTGGTTCTGCTTGGGATCTTCGATTGTTCCAAAAATTTGGGAATCGAGATATTCCATATATATCTGAATCAATTTTATTTTCTTTGATACTAGATATTCTATCTCTGCGTTCATCATTTACCAATAGATATGCTAATTAGCTTCTTTTTTTCTAGTTTCTTGATCTATGAGTTTTGGTTTGTTGTTGAGTGTATGACATTTGTCTGTGTTAAGATTCAAACGGTGTCTGAGTATGCAACTCTAGTGGTTATAAGAGCAGCTCCATTGAATGGTTTTTAAAGGGGTTCTTAAATAAATAAATAAAATCCAATAATGGATGATGCTTAAGAACCATCTTTTAGCAAAGAGTCTTAAGAAACTCTTAAGAGACTCTTACGTGTCGTCCAGAGACTGGCCAAGACTTTTTGGCCAAAATTTTTTGAAGAGAAGGATCTTCCACTTCTCTCATTTCTCCGATTTTCTTCTCTTCCTCCTCTTCTCTCTTCGGCAATTTCAGCGATTTCGTCAACTTCCTCCACTTCTCTCATTTATCTGATTTTCTTCTTTTCCTCCTCTTCATCTCAACAGCCTTGGAGCATTATCAGAAACATCACCTTCGTCTCTCTCTTTAAGCTCCACCAAAATCAATGGTGATTTGGCCAAAAAGCTTCACCAAATATCTTGGGATTTCTTATCTTCCAAACATCTAGGTACGTTTTTCGAACTATTTCGTAGTTATGGTAGTTTGATTGTTAAGATTAGGGTTTTTGGGTTTTTGAAATTAGGGTTCGTTGAATTCCAAAATTTTAGTGTTATGTATTTTGAAATACATAAGTGATTAAGGTTAATATTAGTTGCATATTAACGGTTTTAGCTTCAAATCTTCTTTATATTTGTATATTTATATATGTAATTTGCTTTGTTTTGCCAATATCAAGTCTGTTTCTTTGTATAATGGGGGATACGGTGGTACAGAAACAAATGAATGCTACAATCAAGTGGCTTCAACGGATTCAATGCACAGAAGTGATGAAGTTAATGCATAGATGTTGATTAGGTCTCTGACATTAGGTCGTGGTTAGTCTCTATGATTAGGTTGTGGTTAATCGAAGGTAATGAAGATGATTTTACTGATTAGGCTCTGTGATTTTATTTTACTTCAATGATAAATGGCTTTCAATGTTAAGTAGATTTAGATTAGGTCTCTATGTAGATTAGGTCTCTATGATTAGATTTTACTTCAATGATAAATGTAGATGAGTTTACTAAAAGAGTAAATGGATTTCGATGATAAATGACTTTAAATCGAGTGGCGCTGTCTCACATCTCTGAGTTTAAGTTGTGAGTAAATGGCATTCAATGTTAAGTAGATGTAGATTAGGTTCACACTGAATGTCAAACCTTGTAGAATAGATTTTGTCTCACATGTGTGTGCTCTTCTGTATTCTTCATTCTTCTGTCTTATTATGCACTCTTCTTCAGTCTGCTTCATTCATTTTGTTTACTTCTTCTTATGTCTGCTTCATTTTTCTATCATGCTTCTTCTGTCTTCTTTTTTTGTCTGCTTCATTCTTCTGTCATTCTTCTTCTATCTTCTTCATTTTGTCTGCTTCATTCTTCTGTTTTCTTCTTATGTCTTCTTCTGCACTCTTCTTCACTCTTCTTCATTCTGTCTGCTTCATTTTATTTTTCTTCATTCTTCTTCTGTCTACTTCATTCTTCTGTCATTCTTCTTATGTCTTCTTCTATCTTATTTATTCTTCTGTCTTCTTCTGCACTCTTCTTCATTGTGTCTGCTTCATTTTTCTGTCTTTTTCTTCTGTCTTCTTCTTTTGTCTGCTGCATTCTTTTTTCATTCATTCTTTTGTCTTCATCTTCTTTTGTTTGCACTCCTATTATGTCTTCTCCTTTAAACACTCATAGATGGATTCTATGAATTCATACAACCAGTCATCTGGTTTCCTAGCATTACTGAGTAGTCAAAATGAACCCGAAAACCCTGAACCCAATTTCTGTGAGAAGGATTCACCAAGTGAAGCTGATGATCGAAGATCAAGAAGGAAGTGAACTCCCACAGAAGATGTTGTGCTCATCATTGTTTGGCTCAACACAAGTAAAGATCCAATTGTTGGGAATTAGCAAAAAGCTGAAGCCTTTTGGAAGAGGATTGCAACTTATTTTGCTGCAAGTCCTAAGGTTGCGTGTCTGCAAAAGAGGAAGCCAAGTCACTGTAAGCAAAGGTGGTCGAAGATCAATGATATGGTCTGCAAATTTGTGGGGTGCTTAGAAGCTGCATCATCTCAGAAATGTAGTGGACAAAATGAGAATAATGTTATGAAGTTGGCTCATTAGATTTTCTTCAATGATCATAAGCAAAAGTTCACTCTTGAGCATGTTTGTAGAGAACTTAGACATGATCAAAAATGGTGCCAAAAAGAAGACCATGGAATGTCAAAGAGAAGGAAGACTGATGAGGGTTCCACGCAGTCTTCAACTTCTACCTCAGTTAGCTGTGAAGATGATCAAGCTCGACCTCATGGTGTCAAGGCTTCAAAAGCCAAGTCTAAAAAGACAGTGAACAAGGTAGCACAAGGAAATGCTCTGTTAGAGTTTCGGTAAATGTGGGAGATCAAACAGAAGGATTTAGCCATGAAAGAGAGGTTGTCTAAACACAAGTTTTTGGACAGTCTCTTGGCAAAATCAGAGCCATTATCTGATATGGAAATGGCTCTAAAAAAAAAATCATAACCAACATGTTGAATGGAGTTTAAGTGTATGTAATGTATCTTTTGTAACATGTGTTTTGTAAGTGTAATGTATGTGTTTTGTAAGTGTAATGTCTATGTTTTGTAAGTGTATGTAATATATGTTTTGTAACATTACAATAAATCTAATCTTGTGTTTATGTAATATATATTAGTCATGATTGGAAATGACTTAGTTTCTATGATCTTGTGTTTATGAAATTAAGTTTTTGCAGCATGATCTTGTTGTTTGGTTCCTTTTGGCAATGTAATATGTTTGTTGTTGTGATTGTTGTTGCTTACCTTGTTGTTGTAACTAAGTTGTTTCTTCTCTGTACTTCTCTGTAACTTCTTTGTAATATATTTATTGCTATGATTGTTGTTGCTTGCCTTGTTGTTGTAATTGAGTTGTTTCCTCTTTGTAACTTCTGTTTTGTTGCTACATTTGTAAGTTTAATTCTGTTTTCTTGTTGTTGTGATTTGCAGATTATGAAGTCACAAGCATTGGTGCTCGTTACACACCAACATTCATATTGCACAATCTTAAGCAGAACACCAACTTGCTCTAGTTTAGTAGTTCATAATTTCACAACAATGATAAATGTATACATGCACATTTGACATTGTAAGATTTGATATTGTAATATCTAACATTGTAACATTTGACATTGTAAATTTTGTTGTAAAATTTTAAGAATCTTGTGTTGGGTTCTACCATTGGACCCCACATAACTTAAAAACCATTAATGAGGTTCTTAAGTCATTATTTGAATTAAAAATAAGTTAAGAACCTCTGATGAGGTTCTTACTATTGGAAACTGCTCTAAGGGGTTTCTCTTCTGTCTCTATTAACTTTCATTCCATTATAAGTGAAAAACATTGGTCAAATAAAGACAAATCCAACGCATTGTAAATATAGGCATATCCAACTCTACATCTCTAGTATATGCATTATGTGAATAATACTTTGCATTTTGGATTGTTAGAATTCAATTTTCTTATTCTCTGCTTTGGTTATGTGAGTAATCATTCTTGTTTATGTTTAGTTTTACGTTGGCTAATTAAACCCAATTTTGGTTAAGGATCATTAACTATATATCTGGATACAATTTCCACATAACTGAGGTTGCTTTATTCATCTTAGAGTAATGTGTATAACATAGGTGACCAATTAGCTGATCACATATTAGCTGTATGGCTGCTTTTTCTGTGATTGGTCGGTATGTCACCAAATGCAGTAACTTGTTATGGTAGCCCTTAACTAATGTGAAGAAAACTTGTGTTCTCCTTTCTTGGTTGTTAACTATATGCATAAAGTTCTCATTTTTGACTTTCATTCTAAACCAATTTCACTTCTAATAGTAGTTGAAATGGAAGCATTTCAAAGGCAAAAGAGGTATATATATAGATATATATGTATATTTATCTATACATGCTTCACCACAAAACTTAGGGTAAAAGAATCTGATAATTCAAATCACTTATCTTGTCAATTTTTTATCATGTAGTGTATACTCAATCGATAATTCATTGAATTGATAGACTGATCTGATTTATCTATAACTACTTTCAGATCTATTAGATATGTGCTCATAATTTCCACTATTACTAATAGGTGGAGGTGCATTAACATACCTTAGAATTTACAGACGGTAAGGTACGTTTTCATGATATATTCTATCTTTTTTTTTATCAATTTTTAATATTCCGTTGAGTTCTATTTGTGTATTATTAAGTTGGTTACGTTGTAATTTTATGCTCAGCTTTGTTTGGAAGTTGTATTGATGATGCAAGGAATCTTCATGTTCTTTCTTTACACTTTGATCCTTCAGATGTTGTATCTTTGAACGGTTTGGATCCAAATGGCATGTGTACTAAGGGTTTAAGAGTTATTGTGGTGGAGAAAAATGCAATCAAATGGATAACTCTTCTTACTAATGTCGTGGTTGTAATAAGCTCCTCTTACTAAGTTCTTATTTGTGGTTTCTAAGCAATTATTCATCGAGAGATATACTAATAAAGATGGTCCATAGATCCATAACTGACACGTGATTTTGTGATATGCTCTATACCATTCTCTTCCTATCAAATGATAGGTGCTTTAGCTAATTAACGATATTCTTGATCTCTCCAAGGTTAATTCATGTAAAATCTATAATCTCAAAGTATGTTACTTTTATGATTTATTTTGATTGCTATAATATAATCTTTTGTAAAGCTATATACTTTTTTCTTTTTCCAAATTCATTCTTTTAGACCAATTTTCAACTCCAAAAGTTTAGTAGATTACAGTTGTTCTTGTTTTATCAAAGCGAGCTTCTCTAAACAGTGACTTAATAAGCATGAAATTGCTTGGTTAATGTGAGTTTTTGATTTATTTTATTGTGATAAGTGTGTGTACATGTTAATCTTTGGAACCCTCTCAGTGTAATATGGTGGTTCCACTACTAAGATTATGGTCGCTGCAAACTACGCAAGCTCCATGTTCCCAATTTGTAGTTTAATTTATCCTTCTGTATCAGTTCTCTTTGTAATATAAATTTTGATATAGTGATTGATGTGAGGATCTATAGATTCTCTTTTGCCTTTAGTGATAGAAATTCTGATCATCAACATGATCTAGAGAAACTAATATTGACCTCACAGCCCTAGGATTCTGATATATTGTTTCTTTTACATGTTACCTCTATGTTTTTTGCTGGTTTGCGTGAGAAGCATCAACAAAATCTAGAGAAACTAACATTGACCTCAAAGCCATTTAAAATCCAAAACTCAGCTTCACTTACTCTCTAGTGCTTGTGTTTTTATCTTCTATTTTTGTTCTGTTTCGATTTGCAAAAGAAAAATCAGAGATTTTTTTGTTCCTGCAGATCTTGAGATCAAGAGAAAAAGAAGAAGAAACAATCGTGCTGGTAATTTGATCATCTTTTGTGTCATGTAGCTAAGTAGAATGTATTTAAGATTTAAACTTGTGTCATGTATGACTGGAACCAAACCTGTGTTATCGTGAATAAATGTGTAATTTAGATTGAGATTTGTGTAATTTTTTCATGTAATTCAATTTTTATAATGCAAAACAGGTTTATAATTGAACACATAAATATTCTGTAAAAATATATAATAGCAAAAAAATGTTATGGTCTTATATAATAGCGATGAAAACTAGTCACCAAAATAGTATAAATTATCATAGCACACGAAATGGGTTTTTTTTTAAAAAAAATGCTATAATAATATAAATAGCGACCTAAGAATATCACTGTAATATCTGATCTATTGTAGCATACATAAAAAACACTATTACTTGTATTGAATCTAGCATAGCTGTCGATGATATAGCAACAGTAAAAACGCTATGTAACGCCTACTATATCATATTTGCCATGCTAATAATACAATTTCCTTGTACTGACATAACAACCTTCCAAAAAAAAATCGTAATATTAATAATATAGAAGACTTGACAGAAATTGCTCGAACAAGAAGCTCAACTCGAAAAGGAGGAAGGCAGTGGTTTTGGCTGCCAAAAGCTCATATGTCATTTAATAATACTTTATAATGTATTTGAGTTTCTC